>QANT01003379.1:0-12808 GCA_003254885.1 Purshia tridentata | reverse complement strand
AAGACCCTCGGGGCCTCAACTAAAAATGAGAACCCATCTTCTACGCTATAGCAATGTTGTCTCTACTTGATCCTTCATTGTCTGACCAAAAATAAAAGATATCCAACTCTTCATTGCCACGTAAAATTAATTTCTTTTGGGAAAAATGGTGTGTTTGCCATTCTCACTGAGAAAGAGTACTAGTGCAAAGCAATATACAACAGATATATTCTCAACATTAATTTAGAGATATATTCCATTTATGACAGACTTGACAGTACAGTTTTTAATTTCTTAACCTATTTACATAACAAAATACAATGTTGTGGAACTGGGGAAGGGTTTTTTGGACTTTCTTCAGGGTTTACAACTGATGCTTTTATGCAAGAATTGTGTTTCTGCCAATCTGCCATCACAGACTAAAGGCTGGTGTGAAGTTCAAGTACCTATATATATATATATACATTCCATCTATCTAAACATTAATTTAGAGATTCCATTTATTACACTGTTTTTTATTTCTTAACCTATTTGCATTACCCATGGCCAAAAAAAAAAAAACTATTTACATTACAAGATCCAATGTTGGGAAGAGTTTTGTTGGACTGTATTCAAAAACTTGCCTAATTGGTTTTAAGGAAAATTGCACCATTAGTACATTTATTATTTGGAAAGTTTTATATTAGTCTATTTTCTTCATAACTTAAAACTCAACGTCTGTTTAGAATATTTTGATGAAATATACTAATGTGGCACACGTCAATTAATTTGTAAATATACCAGACACTTAAAAAAATTTGGTGAATCCATACAAGATTTATGAAATAATAAATGAATCAATTGTACAATTATCTCCTATTATTAATTGGTCAAATCAATTATTATAAAAAAGTCAATATTAAATTAGTCTTTAAAGGATGATGTTGACACCAAAAAATGGTTTTTGTCAACAATAAAAGGATTTGCTATTCTGTTTAAGATTTGATTTGCTTAAGTGTTGATTACCGAGATGGATGGATCATCCACAAGGAAGAAGAAAAGATTTGAAAAATGGAAACTTCTTTCTTGTGGAAAAGAAGTGCGGAAAGAGTGAGAAAAAAATTTACAGCCACAAATTTATTATCGTAGCTTAATTGCTTAATAATAAAAGTAAAAATTTTATGGCTGTAACTTTTTTTCCACGCTCTTTTTACATCAATACTTCGACAAGAGAAAAGTTTTCTGAAAAAAAGACATTGATGTTGAACTTGCCAAATCATTTCTGATGTTAAAGTCAGGCAGAAATTCTAGTGAGAAAAGAAATTGGCAGGGTTTGCTTACCTTTGTGAGGAGTAATAATGACTATTTATTGGGGTTTTAGGGTGTCCTTTAGCCACGTCACTTTTTTTAAGTCATGCCTCATTAAATGAGGCCAAACTTTAATAGATGCAACCATACTTATGGTAAGGGTTAAGGTCTTTAACATTGTGATTAAAGATCCTTTAGGCCCCATTTGGGTCAGGGTGAAATTGATTTATCTAGAAATCACTTCTTTTGCATTTTATAGGAGAAAGAAAATGTGAATTTTTCTTTTATGTGTTTGGTAACCTTGGAAAAAAAAAAAACATCTATTTATTGGGGTTTTAGGGTGTCCTTTAGCCACTTCACTTTTTTGAAGTCATGCCTCATTAAATGAGGCCAAACTTTAATAGATGCAAACATACTTATGGTAAGGGTTAAGGTCTTTAACATTGTGATTAAAGATCCTTTAGGCCCCATTTGGATCAGGGTGAAATTGATTTATCTAGAAATCAATTCTTTTGCATTTTATAGGAGAAAGAAAATGTGAATTTTTCTTTTATATGTTTGGTAACCTTGGAAAAAAAATAATCAGGAATTACCTTTTTATTTGCATTTCTATGTTTGAGTTGTATATGAATTAGAAATGAAAAGTGTCAATTTTTCAATTATACCCTTATTTATAATTATTTAAAGAATGAAGATATGTGAAATAATAGCATATGAGATATTTGAAATAATAGCATATGTCATTTTGAAATAATAGCAAGGTTAATTTTGTCCAAAAAAAACAATAAATGTTTTCCCAAAAAGGGGAAAAAAAACACAACAACAAGGACCTCAAATTCCCTTGGGCCAAAAACTAATTTCCTTTCTCTATATTTACCAAATGTGGAAACAGGATTTGGGATCATGCTTTCACCAAGTCATGACACTTGGTGAAAATATCTTAGTAAGATTGAAAAGTGGTTGGTTTCAAGTTGGTTAACCAACTTATGGTTGTTGCTCGGATGGTTTGATTGTCTAGGAATATTGTAATGAGTAAGTCTATTGATAACATTTGCTAAGTGTATGTACTTTTTGTTTGAATTTCTTATTATCAAGTATAAAAAAAGGGTGTCAAATGACAATATAAGAATATTATTAGCTTGTTCGGCCATGTTAGTATAACTCACAATTATAGAGAGATTAATGGTGGAGGTGTATAACTCCAAAGTGTATAAATTCAAGCACTCGAGTTCAAGTTCGACCCTTTGAGCCAGACAATAAAAGAAGTAAAATTTTTTTTGAATTCTTTAAGTCTGACATGGATTGCATGTCTTTGACCGATCTAATAAATTTAGTTTAGTGCACGAAAACAAAACTAGAACACCTTAGGTTACCAAAAAAAATTGGAGGCGTATGAAGAGTTTAGAAGATCACTTATATTGTTGGAGGTGTATGAACAAAATTGTAACATAGCACCATCAATCCTCAAAGTTCCAACCGAGTGCAAAGTTGGATTAACAAAAAACCACCGCCGGTTACATCCCACACGACAACTCAATCACACCAAATGGCAATGAAAACGCGTGCATCCCGTGGGCCCCAGGGCCCCACTTCTCAATTTCGTAACGACTAATGAGCGGGTTAAACGGCCAAAATTGTTGGCATCAGTTTTTAAACGCCACCCGCCCCCTCCAAAACAACCCAAAAAAAATGAAAAAAAAATACAAAATTAAACCAAAAAAACAAAAAAATTAACATTGTCGCTGTAAATCACGAGGAGCGAAGCTGTTGCATTATTGTAAGACAAAGATTTTTGTTTTCTTCAGATCGGGGGGACACTGTTCTCAGTTCTAACCCTTCGATTTTTCTGGTCTCCTCGATCGCAATCGCAACCTACATTGCTCGGGTCCGATCGCAGATTTCAAATATTCATCGTCTTCGATTTTTGGGCTGTTCGAGTGCGGCTTTATCCATTTTTGTGATGCTCTGAAGGATTTGATTTGATTGTTTTTTTATTGGAGAGATGGATCCGTTATCGGCAATCAGCGAAGAGCTGGCAGAGATCGAGGGCCAAATCGCCGACATTTTCCGCGCATTGTCGTAAGCGTTTGATTCAATGCCTCTCTGTTCGGCTTTGGATTCATAGAAGGATCAAGTTTGAGAGTGTTTATAATTGTTGTATGTTGGATTGGTGAATTTTGTGGCAGAAATGGGTTTCAGAAGCTGGAGAAGATTAAGGATTCGAATAGGCAGAGTAGGCAGCTGGAAGATCTCACTGACAAGATGCGAGATTGTAAGAGGTATCTATTACAAACAATCTGACCCTTCTTTATTTGTAATCTTACTTTTGTGGATTTAAATGCGTTGGTGAGCTTTGTGTGCTGAGTTGTTACTGGATTTTATTTGTAATCTTACTTTTGTGGATTTAAATGCGACTTAATGTTGTTGATAAGTTGGTGAGCTTTGTGTGCTGAGTTGTTACTGGATGGTAATTTGGTTTGGTTGGTGATGGTGGTGGGAGCCTGGGAGGTAATGCAATTAGCTAAGTATCAACCATGGTTTGTTGGCAAAGAAATTAATGAGTTTCAGTACGGTAAATTTCATTTAGATCTTGCTTTAGAATGCTAAACCTTTTCTTTTCACTATTTCAGGTTCGATTTGACTTGGCTTTATGAATGAATTAAGAGCTGACTTTATAGCAATCGGAATCAATGGTTTTCTTCAAAATTTCAAATAGTATTCATAAGTCAAATGATGATAGAGAAAAGGAAACTTTTTAATTTTATGGGATTGTATTTGGTGTATGTAAATTATTATATTTACAAGTGTTTTGGAACAATGGAGAGAAGCTTGATACGTAGCAAGCTTCACCTTGGAGATTTGTTCAATTATGTTAGTATTCAAGTCTAAGGAAGTGATAGGCTTGGAACTGGTGATCAATGTAATGGCTTGATTTGGAAGTGGTGATTTGGACTTTGGATTGAGAATTGACCTGGGCTTGCACGGAACCCAGTCAGTTGAGTTGGCTGTTGGCCCGAGTTGGATTGAGGGGACCCTGTGAACGGTGGTGGTGCTGAGGGCATTTTCTTGGAGCCGGGGTAGATGTGGTTGTCATCAAAGAGATTTTTCAATGTGTGGTGGGATCTTAAATTGTTTTTTTCACCTTATTGAACTTTATTGAAGTGACCTGAACCTTTTCAGTATGAAAGATAGAGAGAGCCTTATAATTGGGAGAGTTTTAATTGATTACATCAGCTGTAACAGAGCTGAGCTGTGCTTTATGGCCACCTTTTGATTAACAGACTCATAATTTACAAGCTCGTCACACTTCATATTTCCACCAAAATTACAAAAGGGGTTCCATTAATCTTTATAGTTCAGAGATATTGGCCTTTCATGGTTGCCTTAACTTTCATTTTGGCATTCTGGCCTGAAACTAGGAATCTAATGAGCTGTTAGAATTAGGGATGTTGGAAGTTCATTGAAACTCATGTGGAATTTAGTCTTATGTGGAGAATTAGTGCCTCTCCATTATACTGGAATTGGAATATTATACAATTTTTGACTTATGTTGCAATGAAGTTTAACTATGATGAGATTTGGTCACTAATCCTGCTCTTTTATTTGCAAAGGGATAGAAATTTCTTGTCTGTTTTGTTTGGGATAGTTGACCAGTGGTCTGCTTCTTATGGACTGAATATGAATATTAAATCAGTAGTAATTCTTTTTAGTTGATCTCTGGGTTTTTTTGGTTACATTTTAGACTTTATACTCAAAATTATCCTTTTATGTAAAAATGGATGTTTCTTAGATTATTCCAAATATAATGATGGTATATATGTTTTAACATGTCATTTGAAAAACAGATGTTATAATCTGATTGATCTATGATTAAATACAAGATCAGCTTTTTGGCATTCATTTTGTAGGAGTTGCAGTTGTCCAATTCATTTTGTTTTGTATGTTCAAATTCCAACTTATGATAGTCATTTCTCTCTCTCTCTCTTGCTCTTCCCCTCTGTATGTGTTTCTGTCTCTGTCTCTGTTTCCAGCAGTCAATTATGTTTGCCTGTTAAAAAAGTTAATGTTTTGTTGTTTCAGGCTTATCAAGGAGTTTGACAGAGAAGTCAAGAATTTGGAGAGAATAAATGATCCCGCAACCAGTAGAATGCTGAATGACAAAAAGCAGTCAATGGTGGGTTGTTAACTCTTAACTCATATCAAGAGTCTGTTATTTTCAATTTGTTTTAATTGTCATCTTGTGTCTATTCTGGGGAAAAAGGGTTGCCTTTGGGAAAGAGATGGGTATGTGTTAGTCTGAGAGAGGTTTTGGGTGGAAAATTTTTCAGAAAGTGGAAGTAAGAATCAAGGGATTGGACCTTTTGGAAGAAGGAGAGAGATTGAGTGGAGAAGGAGACAAAAGGCTATGGTGGCATGGAAAAGGAGGCAGATAGTAACACAAGGATGCTCCATGGAGTGGCAAGTGGGAGAAGGAAAAGGATTTTGATTGAGAAATTGGAAATGGGAGATGGGACAATGGTTGAGGACGAAGGGTTAACTGACGCTGATTATACAATGGTTGAGGATGAAGGGTTAACTGACGCTGATTATCAGGGTTTATAATAACCTGTATTCAAGTGATTGAGAACTGATGGTTTGTAATTGAGTCCAATTAGTGAGGGCAAGACCGGTTGGTTGGAAAGACCATTTGAGGATGAAGAGGTGAGGAGAGCTATATTTGACTCCATTAAGGATATAACGTCGGGCACTGATTGATTTTCTTTGGCCGTGGTTGTAGAAATTTAAATGATTCAGAAGTTGGGGAGCTTGTTTCACTACTTTCTTTGTTGGACAATGTTAGTTTGATTTCATCTAGACCTGATAGGAGTTGGAAGTTAGAGTCTTCAAGGTTCTTTTCTTGTATATCCTTTGTTAAGAAATTGATATCCATCTCTTTCCTCATTCCACCCGTCTTTTATGACTTGGAAGGCTAAAGTACCACCTGAGGTACAAGTATTAGCTTGGATTATTGCTCATGGTAGGATCAGCACTTGATTCATGGTTCAGTGGAGAAGACCTACCGTTTGTCTTCCCCCCCCCATGGTGCATCATGTGTAGACGAGAGAAGGAAAATTATATTCATTTCTACCTTCATTGCTCACTTGGATTGTATTCCTGGTTGAGGAGGAAGCTAATATGAGCTAGTTAATTCCAGCATCATGTCCTGCACTAGTTTGTGAAAGGCACAAGATTTTTGGGAGAGAGAAGAAGGGTGGGGTCTTGGAAAGGTGTGTGGTGTGACGGCAATATTTTGGGTAGTTTGGTTGGAAATAAATGGGAAGGTTTTTGGCAGCTCCTGGGGAGAAGGGGGAACTTATGGTTAACGTTTTTTTTCAGAAATAACTGTGGGCTTCTGTTTCTTCAGAATTCCTGGAAGTAATTTTTTGTTTTGCAATTTCTTTCAGATCGGAAGGCACTGTTACTTAGGGAGAAATGTCAGTTACTGTAATTTAGGCTGTCTGTAGGATTTTTGGCAGCTATATATGTTATTAAGTTGTCTTTTTTGTCCTCTTTAACTGCTTGTACTTTACCTTTTTATTTAATAAAATTTTGTTTCCATAAAAAAAGTTCATTTTCTTTTTTTAAATGTTACAACTAACAAGTGTGTTAAATGTTGTTCAAATTTTTATGCAGATCAAAGAGTTGAATTCATATGTGGCTCTGAAAAAACAGTAAGTTAACATCAGTTAGAAATTACATTAGTTGATTTGTCAAGCAGCAAGAGATAATTCATGTGCTTTTGTTTAAGTGTGCCTGTACATTGGTTTGACTGTGACATAAAATGCCTTGTTTGAGATTTCATACATATCTATTAACCCAGGCTTGCATACATGCATATGTACATATACTATATTTTGTTGATGTTTGGGATTTCATATGTGCATTACATTTGAATCTGGAAACTAAAATACCTGTGACATAAAATGCCATGTTTCTGAGTCCTAATTATTTATTCAGTATGAGTAATATTATTACTTGTTCCCATATTTACCATAGTATTCAGCAGGGATATCTTTAGACTCTGATGCAATTATGAATCTATTTTGAAATTGATACAGTCCTACCATCCTTTGCACTTTAAACATGAGATAGAGATGCGCATGTGCACTTGGGGGACTTGCTTTGTGTGGTACATTGGCACTGGTTACGCACTTATGCAGCATTTTCCCTAGTATTGGACATGTTGCTTACCTCATCGTATTTCTTCTAATAACACAAGAAGCCTGGGTTTCATAATACAGGGAGATAATATATTGTGTTATTGGATGAAAAAGAACTGGTTTATTGTTCGATTGGAAGAGTCAAGGTCTTGGTTAGTTGTTTTGTAAATTGACAAATGTTTTTGTACTACAGTTACATGTTATTTATTTCTTGTTTATGAGAATTTATAAAATTCATAATTTTGTTCTTGGTGCAGGTATGCAACAAATCTTGAAAACAAGAAAATTGATCTCTTTGATGGGCCTGCTGAAGAATATGGGGAACAAAATGTCTTGCTAGCCTCTTGTAAGTAAATACATACTTTTTTTGGTTAATTTATGTATTGTAATCTATAACAATTGCATTAATTACGGTCTTAACAATTCACAATCAACATTTTCTTTTACACATCAGCTGATCATTCATGGTTTTATAAATAGTTCTCACACCCATGCTTGTGCATGTGCACACCTGTACACATTCTCTTGAGGCCACACTAACACAACACAATACTTATGAGGGATGTCATAACACCACAAAGGGAGATTGATTTGTGGTTGATGTGGGGAGGAGAAATAGACATTTGAGGGAAAGCACGTAGGTCATAATGACTCGAAAAAAAAAACAAAAAAAAGAAGAAAGACTTCTTTATCTAGAATGGAGAGAGACATAGGGGTAGCGACAACCTCGGGATCATGTTTTGGCACATAGCACATGAGGTTGAAAATATGAGAGGGACACCAATTGAAATGCAATTTTTGTACGAAGTTGTGCCCAACACACACACACACACAGTCTCTCTCTCTCTCTCTCTCTCTCTCTCTCTCTCTCTCTCTCTCTCTCTCTCTCTCTCTCTCTCAAATGTTAGTACTCTGTACACCTCTATGGGTTTGGTTTCACGAGGATTTATGCTTTGTCATCAAGTTGGAGGTGCATCAAATCAACTATATGTGAATATGACTATCAAAGTACTTGTCAGTCTAAGCAGTTAATGCACATCTTGGGACTTGGACTTTACAGTAAGTCACATTTCTTTAAACACTGAGTAGCAAGGTTCTCACTCTAATGACATTATCTAGAAAGTGCATTGGTAGCTAGTCTTGCCAGAAATTTGTATAGTTGTCTAATTCTGATAGTGCTTCAAAAACCAAGAATCAGTTTCCAACAGACGACTTTTATTACTATTGTACCTGTATGATGTTTCAGAAGAACTGGTATTTGGAGTAGATATGAGCTTGCACACTGTTCAATTGAGTCACTGCTTTATAAATATTATATCTCTGGTTGGATCAAGAACCAAAGGTCTGGATGGATTTGTCTGGAGTTAGAGATCAAAAGAAAAAATAATAATTAAATTTTTAGGGAAGTTTCTAAAAGATACCTTTTAGAAAATTCATTTAGGTAACATTTGACCTTTGTATTTTGTTCAGATGTAATGCTGAAGTTGACCAATGGATTTTCTGAGGTGTTCATACTTTGCTGATATAATTCATAACTTATTGCGTCACCTGAAAGGCATTTAACATATATTCTAGAAGACTTATTTCTGAACCAGAGTCTACATATTTTGCAGCTATGACGAATCAACAACTTATGGATAATGGAAACCAAATGATGGATGAGACTGATCAAGCCATCGAGAGATCGAAAAAGGTTGGTTCTCTTCTCCAATAGATCAATTTTATTATTGGACCAAAAAGTTTATTATGTGTGATTCAAGTACAACTTTGCTGCGTATTCTTGTTTTTAATAGGTTGTTCATGAAACTATCAATGTTGGAACAGAGACAGCAGCAGCTCTCAAGGCTCAAGTATGTAATCAGATAGCATATTAAGATAGATATCACGTCATGTCAGATTCAATTAAAATGACCTTTTCCATTTTGTTTATATTTTGCATTAGCATTGCCCATACAAAATTGCATAGACATTGTAACTGAAGATATTATTTCATGTTTAGACTGAACAAATGAGTAGGATCGTTAATGAGCTGGACTCTATCCATTTCTCAATCAAGAAA
Organism: Purshia tridentata; assembly: GCA_003254885.1. Taxonomy (NCBI): domain Eukaryota; kingdom Viridiplantae; phylum Streptophyta; class Magnoliopsida; order Rosales; family Rosaceae; genus Purshia; species Purshia tridentata. Next base: position 3,283 of record QANT01003379.1, on the reverse strand, counting down.
GCTACTAAGCTGGTCAAGGAAATTGGTAGGCAGGTCGTTTTCTGAAATATCCTCTTGAGCTTTGTCATATGTGGAGTATAGATGTTATTTTTATTACTCATTTTGATTGTTTTTGTCCTTCTTTTTTACCCCCCTTTAGGTTGCAACTGATAGGTGTATTATGGCAATGCTCGTCCTAGTTGTCATTGGAGTCATAGCCTGCATTATTGTGAAGGTATGAAATACTTTTGCTTCTGATTCTTTTTTGTTTTTATTATTTTGTATTAAATTCCACAGATATAAGATTTTTTCCTTTGAAATCTGCAATTACATAATTGGGTTCTTAACATTCTTTAATTAACATATAGACTCACAGATGCTAGAGAATTATTGTTGTTCCCCACTTGCCCCATCATTTTCATTTGTTGCTGCTGAAGGCACTCTGGTCACTTGTCTTCTGATAGTGACAATTTATTCCTGATCTTCAATTGCATACAACCTTTTTAGTGCTTCAAGGCAGTTTCTTTCTCAAATAAAATAAAATGAAGCCATTATTTGATTGATACTTTAGAAGTGCATTTCTTCTTTAAAAAGTTGCATATCTGCTTTTTTTTTTTTTAAAGAACTGAAAGAAAGTAACACTTTCAAAGAAATTAGATGTACTTTAATGTATCTATTTCGTTGTTGAATTATTATTTTATCCTTAAATAATCGCCAATTTATTGTTATTCTAGATTTATGTAGATTTAAAATTTTTTAGCTTGGGAATGAACTTTTTTACTTTTGACTATGGAAAATTATTTCCTCCTTTGTTTCTTTTAACCTTGATAAATCAGGTTATGAGCATTTTTGTGAATTTCTTTTCCTGGCTTTTGGCAATTTTGCAAAATTTATTTCATATTTAGTAGTTACATGTACCTGAAAACTTAACTGGCAAAAAAAGAAAACCATATGCCATGTCAGTAATGAAGCAGCCTGTATTATCAGTTGTCTGTGTTTTTCCATTGTTGGTGGATATATGGTTAAACTATTCTTATATCTCAAATTTTCAGCTTGTGCATCCAAACAACAAGGACATCCGAGATATTCCTGGATTAGCCCCTCCGGCGATGACTCGAAAACTACTGTGGAATCCCAATTGAGGAGAGTTCCAAGGGAACCATGTGATGAGATTGCCAAGATGATTTGCATCATGGTCAGATGGATGTTGGCTTTAACTTGTGATGCTGTTCTTGGCATTGTTTTACGAAACAGGTAGGGAAGTATATTTCCCAGTAAGTTTTACTTCAGAAACCGGCGGGCTTTCCCTGGAAGCTAGTCTCACTATTGTTGTGCCTTGTTGATTGGCTACAATTGCGTGAGATCTGTATGGTAATTTTTCTTCTCTGATTGTAAAAGTTACTCCTATTTAAGTGGGGAAAATCTACAATGTGTATTTTAGGTTGTAATGTCGTATTGGTTCATAACTTCATACCCTGTATAATCACAGTTTCATTTTGTTTTGTAGTTACTTTCTCCAAAGGCTCTGTTTGGAAATTACTGTTGATGTACCGAAAATTGATTATTTTTTAAAGTGAATTTGGATCTTTTGGTGGATTGGATGAGCATAAGTCAGAAGTTGGTCTAATCTTTTGAATTTTTATTCTTAGGCTCTTAGCATTACATTTTATAATTGGTTACAAATTGAATATAAAAAATAGAAAAATATAATTGCATTGACTGCCTAAGTCATGGACTCATGGGACTACATGCGTGTGGGTAGAAACAAATGTGGGAATATATAGCTTCTCAATTCTCAAAGCTTGCAATATTTGTCTTCTGTGGTACTGTTTGTATTTGGTCATGTAGGAAGAATATGACGTCTTGCCTTCTCACACATTCAACAACTCTAACATAGACCATTTGGCAGCAACATTTGTGAGAAAGTTTTGACCAAATACAATGTTTTCGTATTAATTTGGAATAAATCACCCAAAAACCACATCCCAACCCTCCCACCGATCCACCTACCCAGCCACTTCTCTTTCCCACTCCCACTCCCACTCCCACTCCCACTCCCTCTTTCTCCAATCTCTTTTCGCTCCTTCCATCTCTCTCTTCGTTCCCTCCCACCCATGCCCACGACTTAAAGTCTTGAACCCAATTTGATTCATGAATATACATTGGGTGTTGGCACCAACCTAAACCCAATTGCAATGGGTCATATTATTGCGACTACTTGAACCCTTTTTGTGGTATATATGTGGTTGTGACACTGTACAACATAGCAAAGGTTATATGATAATCCCAAACACCATACCTTCAACCAAACCTATTATGGGAGATCTAGATGAACACACACTGAAATAATTTGGGTTTTAATGATTTGTTCATTAAATGGATGCTGATCGGAACATCAAAAGTATACCAAAAATGATAATAATATATCAAATGATAATAATATATATTTTGATTTCTTGCAATATTTGAAAGTTATAATATGTGTAAATGTGTATGTTACCTAGATAGGAATAAATTGCAACTTATCGCACATAACAGATTATAACATAATTTTATATGAGTCATTATAGTGTAAACTTTAATGGATAATGTTATCTACATTCTCTACCGACCTTTTTTATTTATTATTCTCATTTTACAATGTAAATTTATTATCGTAATCGTTCATTTTTTAGATATAATTATAAATAATATCTTGCAAAAAATTAACCAAATTGGAAATCGTTTAGTTATGTAACTGTGATACAATAAATAGATGATTTTACTAACAATTTAATGCACAGTTAATTTATTTGTAACAATTACATAATCAAACGATTTTTTAATTTAATTAGTTTTTTACATAGATAATTTTTAAATAATTATTTAAAAGATAAACGATTTTGATAATAAAAATAAATTGTGAATTGGATTGCAATTCAGTAGTTCACAGATATCATGGTTTGCAAAAGAAATGTGAGTATGTACAAAAGAGTGTTATTGTAGAATTTGTCCCGAACCACAGAATATCCAGCAGCGATCTTGAGAAGATCACTGTGGCTTTCTTGTATCGTCGACTTTTATGCGAGTCATGTGACTATCTTCCCAGTAGTAAAACTTTTGAAAATGTCAAAGGTCAGCATTAAGAAATATATATATGTTGCTGACGGTGACGCGTGCCAATTTTTTTTATTTCAATCTTGCCACTCAACCTCTTGAAGTGAGACCTTTAGGCGATTTGCTTCATAATTAAGTTTTATAAAAATAGTAGGAAAAACAAGGAACATCAGTTCTACTTTAAACTTGTATTAAGGTTCAAACCAGG
>QANT01003375.1:0-23447 GCA_003254885.1 Purshia tridentata | reverse complement strand
AATATTTTGAGGCTCGAAAGGCTTACGCATTAACGTCTCAAGGCTTACGCCTTGCGATGTGAGACCGAAAACGCCTCGCCTCACGCTTTTGCATCTGAAAACACTGGCTTCTCAGCAACTATTTTTCATTTGTACTCGTATCTATAGATGTAGCCTATGCTATAGAAACCTATAGGCATGCACCTTTACTATATTGCTTCTTTCAATAGAATCATGCCCTACTTTTTTTCTGCTGCTACTATCATATCATTTTAGCTCCATATGAATGTGCTTTTCAGCGTTAAAATATTCGACTGCAGCCCCAGTGATTTTTCTTTCGGCCCTTAAATATCATGTATTCCCTGATAGGTGGACAAACTTTTATTGCCCACTTTGGCTTCTGTCAAGTGTTGTTAACTCACTCTATTCGTTCTACTGGGATATAGCTCAAGATTGGGACTTGAGGTATGATAGCTTAGGCCATTTGGATTTTTCTTTTTACATTGAAATTGAATCAGTTTATATATATTCGCAAGCATTTTGAGAGCTGAAACTGGAAGCCATGGTATATAGTATGGTAGTACTCTAAAGTGGACATTCACTGGACAACATTGTTCGGATCTACCCTGCAATGTGGCCCAATGTTCCTAATGTCCATATTTTAGAGTCTTCATTGTTATTTATTTGTTTAACTCTCAGTTTTCGCCTTTTTTACACAAGTGGTTTCTCTCGGATTTTCAAGTTCAGCAAGCCGATTTTATTTTCCAACTTGTTCTATGGAAGGAACAGGGTAAGTAGTTAGTGAGTCAGATAGACTTGGTTTTATTATATATCAGTTTGCAGCAGAGCTTTTATTGTAAACATTGTCTGCCTTTCGCAATGCAGATATATTACTGGGCAATAGGAAGCAATCTGATTCTGCGATGCACATGGACATACAAATTCTCGGCTCATCTCCGTCACAACTACTTGACTGTGTTTACAATCACTGCATTGGAGATTCTTCGACGCTTTCAATGGATATTTTTTCGAGTCGAAAATGAGTTCAATAAGATCAGCAGGTCAAGCCTTGATCAGCTTTCCTTGACTGTTATCCAAACAGAAGAAGAGAAGTTACTTGGCACTATTAATCACAGTGTATAGAGTATTTTTAGCAGCCAACTTCAACCCTTGAGTTCTTTTTTTCTCTTATAACAGGCTTAGCTTTAGCTAGTTTCATGTTTCAGCCTCAAGCCTCAAGCATTGCAAAACAAATATTTGAAAAGCATCAGCGCAGTGCAAGTTTTGACCTTTGTCTATAAAATGTATTTTATTGTCCAAGTTTTGTTTCCAAACTCGATCCTTATTTAATGTTTGAACTTCCTCAAGCCTCAAGCATTGCACTACAATTATATTTCAATTCAGAGATTCTAACATTCATTTCTAGTTGAGATTAATACCAAATCTAACACATTTTCTATTTCAACTACCAAAATTTTGTCATTTAAGTTTGAGTACCAGGTTTAAGTTTAACCAAAACGTTTGTTTAAGTGTTTGCATTTTAGTTTAAGGTTCTAAGTTTAGTTTTTAATCTGAAGGCTTTAATATTTTAACTCTCAATTCTAAATTCCTGAAGCCTTAAACTCTTATAAAACTTAAACTTTTATGAACTCCAATGTGATTGTGAAGTAGTCGCAATAAAATACAAAAACAGTATTGATTGATCCATGTACCGGCAGATCAATACATATACTAACTTATTGATTGGATCACCATTTATTATTCTCATTTACAGTGTATTTTTAAGTTTATTTTTTAGATCACAATTTAAAAGATTATCTCTTTATAAAATCAACCAAACCAAAAATCTACAATTAATTAAATGTGATCAAACAAATAATTTTGTTTTTTAATGATAGTTATATAATTAAACGATTTTTTATTTGATTTATTTTTAGAGTGTGATTTGAAAAAATAAATGATTTTGATCATGAGACTACTTTACAGAATGAGAATAATAAAAAAAAAAAGATAGAGAATACATAGGAGAAAGTATTAAGGGCATGTTTACTTACATGGAATAAGAGTGAAATGAATAGGAGTCCTTCTATTCTCATTGCACTCTAATATTGTGTTTACTTATATTGCAAAATCAAAAAAGTAAATGGGGCCACTCCAAAATGAGGAATCACTCCCCCAGTTTCATTATTTGGGGGGACATGGTATTGACTAAAAATACCCTAATTTTTTCAATAATTTCAAAATATCCATTAAGAAAATAACTTTTTTTAACAACAATCAACTTTTTTAGTAAATAACAAGTTTTTATTTCGATTCTAATTAGTAAATAGATGAGTGAGAATCAAATTCATTTTCATTCTCATTCTAAATGATTAGTAAACAACTTAATGAGAACTACTTCTTCTAAATCCAATTCTCAGTGAGAATCATTTTCTTTTTCATTTCATGTTAGTAAGATTAATGTTAAGTAGAAATTTAGGATTAAGTACCTAGTTTCAATACTTTTTTAGAAAATCAGTTTTGTTCATAATTTTTAGGTTTGACTACTAATTATTGAACTTAATTTTTAGAATAGGTCACAAATTTAAAGTCTATTTGTTTTGGACTTTATTTATTTGACAAATTTGCCCTTCTATTATCCTTTGGCCCACATGTGATCGGTCTTAAATAAAATTTATAAAGTTTTGACAAAATTATCCTTGATGCTTTTATATTGTCTTGGAAATTAGTTAATATAGTTTCAACTTTAGTTTTACGACACTCAACTTCAAATTTATTTGTGACTGAATGACAGTCATAGCTAAATTGTAATACATTCACAGTTAGGTTGTGACTAAATTGAAATTTTTTTTAAGAGAAATTGTATTACAATATAGTATAAATAGATGTCAAAATAATACTTTTACTCAAAATAATACTTAGCATAATGGTGGGAGTTATCTTTTTCAACTTACCAAGACAATTACAAGTAAATTGTAAGACAGTCACAGTTAATATGTAATTGGATTGATTTTTTTTTGTTTTAATACAATATAATATAAATTAATGTAATAGTATGGATGTAATTTATATATATATATTTTATTGTAGTGGTATGTAATGTAATATTTGTGAATTATACTATATTATTATGTTTGACTTTTCAACTAATACCTAATCTAAAATATTATTAAATTTTAGTATCTAAACTAAAAAATTATTAAAATTTAGTATTTAAAGTTAATTAACCTAATGTTAAGAGGACCTTATCATTATACTATACTTGTGGTGCTACATAACGCGGCTTCTTAGTTATATTATATGTGATTTTTTTTTTTTAAATCAAAGATGACTAAAAAGTCACATAGTTAGTAAACGTGACCAGTAGATAGCATTCATCTTGTGAGGCTAACAATAGGTGGGTCCAAAACTAAGAAAGTAATGAAACGATTCGTTTTTGTGTTTGTGAGACCCACCGAGCGAGACATTACTTTTTCCTTGGGCGGGTAGGACTCCCGCTAAAGCGTGGGAGCTACGCAAAACTGCGATTACTACACAAAGCTCTCCAACAGTTTGTATCAACTACAATTAGTGTACACATCAAATCTCCAAACAGCAATCTTTCTGATTCATTAGGGTTTCGCATCTCGCTTTCCACTTTTTGTCATTGTTCGGCGATTTACATTGATCGATCGATTGGGCTTCGCAATCAGCGAAAAGAGAAGACCCAAGACTAAGAATCGATCGAATTAGCTTTAAGCTCTCTCTTTCTCTCAGGTTTGCTTCTTCTCCGTACTTCGTACGCGTCTCTGCAATCGTACTGTACGATTTAGGGGTTTTTTTCTATTTATGTGTTACTCGCCATTGATGAATCCTCAAGAGGCTGTTTGGCCGATCGCGCCTACCATAAGGATGATGCTTGTGTTGTTGTCTGGGTCTGATGCTGGGTCAGGCTCGGTGTCTAGGGTTTTCATATTAGGGTTACTTTTATTTTTATTTAGGATACGCGACAAGTTTGTTTGAAAATTTTGCGTATTACAATTTTCAAGGATTTGAAGGATTCGACATCGAGGGTTTCTCGAATCTTGCTGTGTAGGGTTTCTCCAATTTCACAATGTGCTCCTCCATCGATTGGAATTTCAGTATTTGTTGGGCTTTGTATATTAGTTATATGAAGAATGGACGTAATATTGAAATTGGGAATCTGGGGCATCAGAGATTAAGGGTTCTGTGGCACTTGTTAGTTTTTATAGCAATTCATTGTGTTCGTGCTGTCCGAAAAATTGAGGGTTTTCTATATTTTTTGTTTATAGTATGGCCGTTAAGGTAGAAAGGAGACACAGACAGATGCCGGAGAGATCAGTGTATGCTCGACCAGCAGGTGCACCTTCAAAAACTGTTTGCACCTATTGGCTTAAAGGAAGATGCACAAAGCCAAACTGTAGGTTCCTGCACCCGGATGCACCACTCCCACCGATGAACCCTCCCCATATTACAAAGCAGAAGGCTTTTGTTTGGACCAAGGATGGAAATACTACTGAAAAGGGCAATGCTTGTACTGCAACTCAGAAGAGCAATGCTTGTACTGCAACTCAGAAGAGCAATGCTTGTACTGCTACTCAGAAGAGCTGTGGTTCTACTGCTACTCAGGAAAGCAATGCTTCTACTGATACTCAGAAAATCGATGTTTTTGATGCTACCCAGAAAAGCAATGCAATTACTACAGCCCAGAAAAGCAATGCTATTACTACAGCCCAGAAAAGCAATGCTTCTGCTGCTGCCCAGAAAAGCAATGCTTCTACTGATACCCAGAAAAGCAATGCTTCTACTGATACCAAGAAAAGCAATGCAATTCAGAAGTCCCCAGAACAGGTCTGCAAGTTCTGGGTAAGAGGGAATTGTGTCAAAGGTGATCAGTGTCCATATTTGCATAAATGGTTTCGTGGAGATGGCTTCTCAATGTTGGCAAAGCTCCAAGGGCACAAGAAGGTACTTGTAATTGTATATATTTATGTATGTATTTTTGTGAATTTGTGCTGTTGTCTGTTTATATTTTAAGATAAACAACTAAGTTTGCTGTTACTTTTTATGTTCATGATAGTGTGTAATTGTATCAGTTATTGGCGACTTTCAGAATTAGAATTCATACTGCCAAACTCAGTTGTTTATAGAAGATAAAACTCACACAAAGCTTTTTCTTTTTTGCATATTTTGATATCCTAAAAAAAAAATTTTACTTTTACCTTTTTTTCTCCAATTTTATAAGCCATAGATAACTCAATTTTCTTCCTCTTCATTTACAAATTTGGACAATCATTTAATGGTGAAATGTATGTTAACAGGCTGTCACTGGCATTGCTCTTCCTGAAGGATTTGACAAGCTTTATTCAGCCGGTACAGATGGAACAGCCAGAGTTTGGGACTGCATTACTGGTCAGTGTGGCAGTGTGATTAATCTGGGTGGTGAAGCAGGCTCTTTAATTAGTGAGGGCCCATGGGTTTTTGTTGGTGTACCAAATGTTGTTAAGGTATTTGAGCATGGTCATCTTTATTTCATTGTTGCAAGTGTTAGATATATTTATACCTTGGTCGTTTGAATGTATATACTGATTGTGCTTGATGTTGCAGGCATGGAACATTCAGACAAATGCTGAATTTAGCCTAAATGGACCTGTTGGCCAAGTGCATGCCATGGTAGTTGCTAATGAAATGCTGTTTGCCGGGGCACAGGTAAAGAGCCTACCAGTTCTGCAAATTTCTTAATTGTTGCATTGCTGGGATTTTAGGATGTATATTCATTCATTTATTCATAATGCATTGGCTTAAATATCTGTATCGTTTTATGCTGCAGGATGGTGCTATACTGGTGTGGAAAAGTTGTTCCGAAACTAATTCATTTAAGCTTGCTGCAACTCTGAAAGGCCACACTCATCCTGTGGTATGTTTGACTGTTGGGCGCAACAGGCTTTACTCGGGTTCTGTGGACAATACAATCAGGGTAAGTTTGTGCCATTTACACCACTATGCAAGTGGTTGAAATTTAATGTGATTTTTCTATCTTCAATACCTGTATAACACCCCCCCCCCCCCCCCTCTCTTTCTCTCCCAATATTTGCAAGAGCAATACTGTGTTATTCTATTTTAGTTTGTTTGTGTGGTTTTTTTTATAAATAAAATAAAATAGAATTTTTATGGTCTGATTCTGAATTCTGAAGTACTTTGGTAGTCAATGTGTACTAGAATGATTTATTGATATCTTTTCTTTTTTTTTCAGGTGTGGGATCTTGATACTTTACAGTGTATTAGGACACTAAATGGGCATTCTGATGCGGTGATGTCTCTTCTTTGCTGGGATCAGTTTCTGTTGTCATGCTCATTGGACCGCACAATAAAGGTGTGGGTTGCCACTGAAGAAGACAACTTGGAAGTGACCTATACTCACTCTGAAGAACATGTATGTTATTATCTCAACCCCTTCCATATTCATTATATAGTTTCAGTAATCTTGTGTAGATTTATGTTGTTTATAGTTTTAGACGTACAGTATCAGGTCATCTGGGTTTTCTAGTGAACTAGAAAACAAGTAGACCAACATTTTGTGTCATTTAATTTCTTCTTCTTCTGTAAAATTTTGCATGAACTGTTGCTAAATTGGTGTTCTCAAATTTCTAGTTATTAGGAGAATTATCTATTTGATAAAATTTTGTTCTAATCTTGATGTCAGTGCTCAATTTTAGAATGACGTTTCAAAATGTTTTCTGTTACAGTGGATCTATAAAATAATCCAGTTTCTGATTTCAGTATGTTTTAGATTTAAGTGAGTGTTGTTTTTGGGATAAGGTCACTAACCAAATTTTATGATGCTATTGTACATGCAACAGGGTGTTCTTGCTCTTTGCGGAATGACAGACACAGAAGATAAGCCAATTCTGTTCTGCTCATGCAATGACAATTCTGTTCACCTATATGAACTGCCATCGTAAGTACACTAAGCTTGATTCTTCTTGCTCCAAGTCTGATTCTTTTCTTTAATAAAATCCATTTCTTACTTAAAATTTGATTTTATGATCTGTTGTAGATTTACTGAGAGGGGAAGATTATTTGCCAGACAAGAAGTTCGAACGATTCAAGTAGCACCTGGGGGACTATTCTTCAGCGGGGATGCCACTGGTCTCCTTTCTGTTTGGAAGTGGCTGGAGCCTGACCTCAAGGCAGCATCTTCATGAGCAACATTTTATTGGAACCCAATTTTTTTGGTTCTTCGATGCCTATATGTAGCAATTTTGTATGTAAATTTTTACAACTATTCAGTTATAAAAATTAAATGTTCATTGCAGTATCAAATTCTCGACCCCAAAAAAAAAAAAAGTTGAGAATCTATTATTGTCCTTTGACATATTTATTGGAAGAACTCCTATAACCAAAACATTCATACCCAGTACATAGAACGACAATGTCCTAAAACGAGATAAGAAATGTGAGAAATGTGAGAGAGCATATGAACAATGTGGAATGTGAGTGATGTGAGAGAGCATTCGAACAGTTGATCCTGACATTCCGCATTAGAGAAATTCGAACATCAACTGCAATTATTACGTTTTTCCTTTTTAGTGTAGATCCAAGTGCAATTAGTAGTCATCCCATCTTTATAAATAGTAAGTCAAATAATTTCTGTCGCATGTCATTCCAAAATGAGATGATGTTACTCTATAATTCACCAAACAAATAGTTACGTTCAGCAGTGAGACCCACTTTGACACTTACAGCAATGCACTTGCACTTCATAAAACGAGAGAAGTAACACTGACTTTGGAGTTTGCTAGGGAGAGGACCCGATGTTGCTAACTTGTCTGGATGGTTTTCATTTTTCTTGAAAGAATCTTAGTGGTTAAGAAACACCAACTACATGGTGGAGAGACTATTCATTATGTTTGCGTGATCTATATTCTCCATAGTGTGTTTGTCAAAGATATTCACAATAGTTTGGTATTGTAATATACTATATATATGGTAAATATCAGCTCAAAAAAATATATATGGTAAATAAGATGATCAATTATATGTGCTAATTGCCTAATTGTAGAGCTCTTATGGTGTATAGACTTTCAATAAACAAATGAGTTATTGGGGGAAATTAAAGGGTTGGTAGGTTATGAAAACATAAATGCAATCACACATTGGAAAATGTATTATCAATTCATAATTAAAGTACTTTAGAATTCCAACATAAGCATTTACCAACAAACTTATCCACAACCATCCATTGTATTATTCAACATCAATAATAAACCGGAGTATCGTACTACCATTTCCACCCAACGCCTTCAAAAAAATCTCTTGTTCATCAAATTATACTGCTACGAGATCTACTATTAACCATGGAACAACTGAAGTTTGTGGAAACTCCTTAATTAGTGCTACCCAAAATTCTCCTTTGTCATTTCTTTGAATGTTATCCACAGCCCTTTATAGTTGAGAAACAAGTTCGATCGTATAAATTTTGGGTCTTCGAAGTAAAACCTATTAATTTTACTTTTGGAGTTTCCAGTTATTAATATGAAAATTATCTTTGCTAACAGCCACACCTATAAATTTATGTTTTAGCAACAAAGAATGAAAAAGTGACTATTTTTTTTTTGTCTACTCATTGTAATCATAATTTTTGTTGTTGATATTTTAATAAATTTTTTGAGTGTATCAGTACTCTACTCCGCTTGAAAATTTTGTAAACATGCAGTATTTATGTTTTTGTATCAATATGTATAGAATCTGTTTATGAAATTGATTACCTGGAGCTTCAAAACTTATTTCCAAAACTGAAAACCCTACAAATTAAACTGAATTCTCAATTTTTCGTTTTAGGCCCCAAACCAAATCGACCAAATCTTGCCCACCCTAATAGATTTGTTTCTAACAATTTTTTTTTTTTTTATGACTCAAAATTGTTATCAACTTTGAGAAGAAGCTCTTCCCACCACATTATATTCATATACAAGACATACCATTTCCACTTGCTGCCGCGACTAATCATACAAGTCTTTATTGTCCATAGGTCATCTTTACTTGGAACCATTTAGTTTCAATTTGTAATTGATCATATTTACAATATTGCCTTCTATCCCATTAATATTATCTAAATGGAAATAGAAAGAATGGGTATCATCAATAGGAAGATTACTGCTCCCTCAATGCCCACCATTCATCCTTCAATGAATAATTTGATTTATGATGATGACGCTTCCAAAATGGTCATATCATTTGTCCCATGACCCATCGATTCTTTGCATCCACAATTACGATTCAAAAGCAATTGATCTGTTTTTGTCCTAGAAAAAAGACTTGGGAATCTTAAAGGGGTCAATTTAGGATCGAGTTTGGTAATTCACAAAATTTGTAAGGTACTCTTCAACAAAATGGACCACATTACTTTCTTTTTCTTTAACAAAAATAAAAAAAAAACACAAAATTTTTTTTTTTTGGTTAAATCTTATTTTGATGGGATGCAGTCATATTTTTTTATGGCATGCTCTTTAATTATAGCCAGTCAACTGTGTTTTCTTTGGCTAATACAAATCTTAAAGTTGATATGGTGGGTTAGTTCAAGTTGGTTTCTCCACTAATGAAGTTTGCTTTTTACCTAGAAATACCTCAATTAATGTCACTTATCCTATATTTTATTTGATGTTTGTGCTTTTAATTTGGTTTCTGGAGTTGATTAATTTATTTCTCTGCTTTTAGAGGGTGCTTTTGCTTAAATAAAGTCCAGACAAGTCTAATTAATTGAGAGGTGACCCATTTTAAACCCCAATAATGAATCTCTAAAATCTTGCAGCACTAGTGTTTTCTATTTTTAACACAAAAATTGTGAAAAGAAAAGCAAAAGGAAAAGAAAAAATATTGGGCTATATATCGATGGTTGATCGAAGACTGATTTTGTCAGATTGTAAATTTGGATAATTAATTGGAAGTTTGTGGTGCCAAATTTAATATGAAATATTAATTATGGGACCGGCCAGAATACAAAATCCAACAATATAAACATGTTAACCACATATGACTTATCTCAACAATATATTGTTCACAATTACCATATATATTTGCATGGCTATGTTTCTTTTTGGTCTTTTACAAGGCTTATGTTGATTGTGGCTTCGTGACTGCATTTTTAATCTGAATTTTGGTTTTCTTTCACCACACCTTCGATACCTCCACCAGTCGGTGTTCAAAAATCTTTTAATCAATTGTACAAGTTCCAAAACATTTCTAATTTGGAGCTGAAGATAAAGAAAGAAATTGGTGGGTGGTGAGTTCTTTTTTCCTTTATTGGAGAATAGAGAGGTCGTATTTATATGCAAGACGCTTCTCTCTTACGGAAGGAGAGATGCGGAATTGGAAGGGAAGCATAAATGCAAAGTTGTTTAAACGTAACGCTACGTCACCAAAAGTAATAATACGTCATGTCTATTTCTATTTTCGCATCTGTATAAGAGAAAAATCCTTTATATGCGTGGGTCAAATATTAGTAACAATTATAGAAAATAACCAAGAAGAAGAGAAATCAATAGCGATTAATGGTTGTGGTTCAAAGTTATGACATTAGATGACTATAAGTCTATATATAACTATTTTACTTATCATTAAATTGTCTTAGCAACTCATGCATTTGATTTTTTCTATAAAATAACACACAATGTTTGATCAAATGACTCATAGAAAGTAATAATTTTTCTAATATATGGACAAATAGGAAGAGATGAACATGATTTTTCTAATATATATAAGGCATAACTAAGAGAAGGTGACCGATTATTAATAAACTAACCTAATTGTTATATTTTATTAATAAAAGTATTACATGTTAAAATAATAAGTAAAATGTAGCTTAAATTAATTTGATCAGTCATTTTTTTTACATATAGTATTATTATGTAAATTTATTAGTTTCATAACACTTCCCAAGAACCAAATAACGTGTTTACTTTCTCCACCCAATCCACAATCACAATCACTATAATCCATTCTTGTATGTGAGTTGGTGTAGATCTTAGATTTGTGGAGAGGAAGAAGAGGATGTGGGTGGGGGAGACAGAGGAATTCTGAAATTTTGGAGAGAGAGAAGAGGCATATATATCATAGGCATGTTTGTCCGAGAATAGGGTAAAAAGTAAAAAACAATTATTGTGTACAAGTGAGTTAAAAGAAATGAGTTGAGTATTAAAAAGTGTTATTTAATAAAATGTCTCTTACACTCTTACCGAAATGGATAAAATTGTGGTGCGAATATTCCTAGTGGTCCATCTGAAACATATAAAGTTAATTAACACGTGACTTGTACAACAAAGTAAATGCCACGAAATTGACCTATTGATGCTTCTTGTCTCTAGTAAATTAAGGACTCCAGGCCACCGTCCACGTGGAAGATATGCTATACTGAGCAAAAGATTTGATCCTACAAAATCATATAATATTAACATTTTACCTTTAACTACACGTGTCGCTCTCCATTCATAATAAGAAAGTATGTGTCACACATCACATTGCACGTGGAATACGTTGGTTTGATAGCTTCTTTTTTTATTTTATTTTTTGGTTTAGGGTTTCGGCCTTTTAGGTTTGGCCATAACTTTATGTGCCGGTAACCTATTTTATAAGTTCAAACTGTTAAAGTTGTGTGTATTTTTTTATTTGTTTGAGAAGTGTTTAGAGAAGTGTTTGTTTGTTTGTTACTTCCAGAAAGAAAATGCATGTTGTGTTCGTACATTATTTTTCTCTCTTTATTGTGTGAAGAGAGTGGATATATATACACACACGCAATATGGCCTTTCAAGTGTGATGTGACTCAGTCAAATATGTGTGTATTAGGTAATGTAGAGCACTTGTAGACATAACAAGTTATTATTTTATGTTGTAATGCATGGATGTTAGAGTGTTAATGACCATTTGGTTTAGTAGATGAGACATACAATTCATTTTTATTGGAATAACTCTGTCAATTGATTTAGGAAAAAAAAAATTGCATGCTAAAAATTAAAGCATCAAATCCCACACGAATTGCAAAATGAGTGAAAATGCTCATAGTAATCAATCTACATTAATTAGGTTTTCTTGAGGAAATATGCTAACCAATCTAAACATTTAAGTTTTTGAACATATAAGATTATTGAGAGCCTTTGTTGGAGATGCTCTTATATTGTTCAATCAATATCATTGATCATAAAAATGCAGTTTAATTTAAACAAACAATAATAGTTAAAATTTGATAATATAACATAATAGATTGTTGGAATAAGAATCAATTCTCAATTAGTGTAGGTATAAATTTAGGGTGCTTTAATTATAAATCCAAAATGAGAAAAATTTTTAACCTAAATTCCAACTGTCTCAAAAATTAAGTTGCAGCCCAAACTGTTCATCGCATATGCTCGGCATGGTGCATCTTCTAGCAAATCCCTGCATTTGCAAGCAAAAAAAGCAAGCACTGAGAGCGCATGGATACAGACAAATTGAACTGGAACTTAAGTTTTTTATTTAGCTGAGTTTCTAGTTAAAAATCTTTCAAAAACTGAGTTTATATTCATCCCCAGAGCTACCTCCACCCATAGCGCACTTGACCTAAGAGGCTAAGATCACGGGGCTTTGAGACGCTCACTTTAAAATATGAGATAAAATATTGTGTACGTTTTGAGGGCCACAAAAAAATAAATATAGGTGCATGTTTTTATATGAACATGCAGGACCGATTTGAGACATCATGTTAATCAATGAGGTCCCACTTATTAACTATTTCAAAAAGCAGAAAGTTGGGTGTTGAATTGTTTGGTGGCAGGCCATACTCGATCTAAAGAACTCCTTGTTTTATTCACCAGACTAGCTTTCAACATGTAAATAATTATGAAGGCTAAAGCTCTCTCTCTCTCTCTCTCCCACTTAATTACTGTATAGGCTGCTAAGTATTCTACTCTTTTGCACTGCAAATATATATTCAGGAATACACTGACAACGAAGATCGAGCTGCTCTTTAACTGTAAGTGCACTGCCTTTGCATTATGCAACCCTATATATATGTAATTTTATGCACACAGTACTGTGTATATGAGAATATGTTTCTGTTTTCTTATTTTGCTAAATAGTTTGGAAACGAACATAACCATATATATATTATGTTGATCGGACTAGCTTCTAATTGAAATTATTGAATGTGTAAAACATGCATTACCAGGCAGCTTTAAGTACGCATATACTTATGCTTATACATACAAACCTAAAGTTTTTCAACAACATTACTTTAGCTATATGACCTCCCAATATGTACATGAAAAGATATATATATATATATATATATATATATATATATATGCATACCGCGATATACGTAATTTTGGTAGCTTGGATGCTGGTGTGTACTGGCTATTGCATATATGCCTTTAATAATGTGCTTATAATATTGGCCACTTGACCTATATATATTCATCGATCGATCACCGCACCAGAACCCTTTCAGTGTTATTGATTTAACAGAGCTTTTGTTTCAGTTTTCTTCTTGTTTCTTTTTTTTGGGTAAGTGCGCGCAATCCTCATCGATCGATCACTACCCTTTCAAATGGTAGACTTAAAAGACAGATTTAACAATATTGAAAAAGTTATAAGTCACCTGGCCTTCATGTCAGTTTTTTCTTCTCGATCCCAGTCATATTCTAATTAATTGGCTTCGTATTACTTAATTTTCAATCGGATAATTAATCTTATACCATAAAATCTAAGAGAAATATGTATTTTTTATTTGCACCAGCCAAAAAAACCCAAATTGACTCATTTGTTTCATATTGTCAGTCACTGCATGTATCATTGGTAACAAACAACATATAATATATAGGATTGAGTGACTGACATAGATTAATTATAAAGAGGTATTATCTTTTTTTTGCCAATTTAATTTGACCTCAGAGTGAAGCAGGCATGGACAAGGCTTTAAATAAGCGGAATAAACATTTTATGTACATTAAATCCATACTCACATAGTCAGTACGTACATTCACATGCCTTCAACCATAGTGTGACACATCGATATGGTGACGTACACAGGTGCTGAGCTAATATAACATTTCTTTTGTTTTTTGGCCTGCGCCAAGTGAAAACTAATCCACTTAATTTGGTTGTATCCCTGCAAAGTTATAACTTTGTCTAACATATCATAAAAAATTGTTTCAACATAATGGAGTCATTTTTTCTTTTGTTTCAACATGATGGAGTCATTTTTCTCGTTTCAACATGATGGAGTCATTTTCTTTCAATGGCCAAATACCCGCTGCACAATTTTCTATTAAGATTATATAATGTGGAATAATATTGTCACACACATGCATGCATGACTGTAACACTACTTGACGGTGTGGATTCAGGGCCAGCCCTTAGGCAGTGTGATAGGTACGACCGCACAGGGCCTCAGGATTCTGTAATTTTTGTTTTTCTTGTCAAAATGATTCTGTAATTTATATATGCATATAATAACCCAATTGTCCAAACCCAACTTAATTTACGATTAACCCAAATTTTCTCCCAACTTATAGAAACCCACTTAGAAATAATAAGGTCTCATTCAAGCAAGCAACCCAAATATATTAACATAATTAACAATAAAGAAAACTTTAAAAAAAAAAAAACAAAAAACCTTACCAAAAGAAAAGAAAGGTTATAGACTTTGTAGTCTCTCTGATATAGCAGCTTAGCTTCTCTTCCACATTTTCAATCATAATCAATAATTCTAAAGGTATGTATATTTACTATTTTGTTATATATTTTAGGTTTAGTTTTACTTTTATAATTTTATAAATATATTATTTAGAGATTTATTGTTTTGATTAGGGCTTTTGGGTTAATGTTTTGTATACTTTGATTGCTAAATTTATAATTTGGTGTTATTTGTTGGAGTTCATTGAAGCTTTTGAGGCTTTCTAGTTTTGGGGATTTAGTAGGGGAGAAGTGAGGTTCTATTGTTTGTGTTATTTTCTTCTACATCCTATTAGAAAATTTCTTTCTGGTTTAGTTTTTGGTTTAAACAGTTTTTAAGCTTGACTTGATGGCATGTTATGAGTGGATGATTTTGATTAGTGATGTCTTTGCATCTTTCTTCATGATTATTTTGTAAATGGATAATGATTAGTAGTACAATGATGATTTTGCAAATTAATGATCAATTTCAGTGATCATATTTACCTTATGGTATGAATATGAATTATTTTATTTTATACTTTTCATGTGAAACTATTTAAGGGGTTATTCTTCAAAATTTAAAATTTAAAATACTAATATTTACACATTATTATAATTTAATTTAATTAATCACATCCTCACTTAATATTAAAGTTATATAAAAAAAAATTCTCCATATATATCATCAACCATGTTTTAATTTCCATAACGTGGATGTTTTTTGATTTTATTGTTAAATATAGAGACGGTATTCTGGTGTACCGTGTACCTATATATAAAACGAACTCGTTTAAGTTTATGAATGGTTTGTTAGCTTTTTTAAAAGATGACACGTGTATATATACCGTTCCCGTAAATTAGACACAGCAACCAAATTTCGCGCGAGATTCGTGACATTGCACTCGCTCTCTCTCTGTCAGTTAAGAGAACAGAACAGACTACAGAGCTCCTCTCTCTCTCTCTCTCTCACTCTCATTCTCACTCTTTCCTCTTCTTCTGAGGTTTGCATTAGAATTTGGAATCCGTTTCCTGCAGCTTTCAAGATTCTGGAATCCCATTCCACCAGATTTGGATTCTCACATATTAGAATAGACTTTCTTGCTTAACTCTGCTCCCCCCTCCCTCCCAACCCATTCTTTGAAAAGTGAGTTGGGCATTTACCAAAAACATGTTACAACCTGTAGAAGATGAACAATAGGGTTTTCAGTTTTGGATTGTTAATATGCTCTTTCTCAAGACTCAAGTCCCAATTTTCTGGGTTTATTTTTAACTTTTTGTAGGCCCAAGTTTATGAACCCCCCAGTACTGGGGAACCCCATTACTGTTTCAGGGTTTGGATTTGATTTTGTTCTCTTCTAGGGTATCTAAGTTGGCATTTTCGTTAATTACATATCTGGGGTTGTTTTTCTACGTTTATTTCTTCAACTATTTTCTTGGAAATTTAATGTTTGTGAAATTATATGTTGGCTACAAAACTTGAGAGTTGGATTTTGTGAATTTGCAAGTTTTTTTCAGAAGGAGAGTCAAGCTGAGAAGAATGGGACAAATAAAAGATTTTAATTTGTTTTTTTCAATTAATTCGAGTTCTGTAGTTTTTCCCATTATCTTTCTTGTATTTCTTTTGAAAGGACTGGAACCCAACAAATGAATTATTGTAGAGAAATTTTCTCCAATTTTTTATAAGGTTAACATGATGTTAGGTACAAAATAATGGAAATCTTATATTACAAAATCACGTATTCATTTTTCTGGTCAACCTAACATAGCATTCAAGAGGAAATAAACTGTTACCATGTACGAGTTGATTTCCATGTGTTTCTTAGTCAACTCTTATAAGTAGTCCAGAAAATTTACTGCACTAGTATCTAAGTTTCTATATGCTTTAATCTTTGATGTGTTGCTCATCTTCTGTTTACAGTAGAATTGATTCTGAAAGATGGTTGCCTTTGGGAAGAAGTTAAGAGAATTGCAAGTTCAAGAATGGCAAGGGTATATTTGAATAATTTTCATCAATAATTTTACCTGAAAATGCTGTTTTGCTATGACTTAATTCGTTTATTTCTTTTCAGATACTATATTGACTATAAGTTACTGAAGAAGAATATCCACCGATATACACAACAAATTGAAGTTGGAACACAAAATCGTCTCCATGTTCTCAAGGACTTCTCTAGATTGCTGGATAGTCAGGTAACCAATATTGCATATGGGACTTATTTTCTTATTTACGTGACCAATGCAAGAATGACTCAAATAAAATTATCAGGTGTAGACTGATAATCACATAGAGGATATTCTAAATTGAACGTTTTAACTTTTGCCATATCATTTCATTTTTGTTCTTATTGACATCAGAGCATAAAATTTTCCAGTGGTCAATTTAAGTGTTAGACATTTACAGTGAGCATGAAAAAAAATTCTTCTTTTTCTTGTTTTAAATTTCAGATTGAAAAGATTGTCATGTTTCTGCTGGAGCAACAAGGAGTGATTGCAAGCAGGTTATCCAATCTTGGAGAACATTATGATTCTATCTTACAGCAGGCAGATGGAGCAAAAATATCTGAACTGCAAGAAGCATATAGATCAGTTGGACAAGATCTTTTAAGAATTCTTGTTTTTGTTGAGATGAATGCTATCGGGCTGCGTAAGATATTGAAGAAGTTTGATAAGCGGTTTGGCTATAAATTTGCTGATTACTATGTCAAAACTCGTGCGAATCATCCTTATTCTCAGCTACGACAAGTGTGCAAGCATGTGGTAATGTTTCGAATTTGTTCTCTTTCTTAATTATTTTTCACTTTCAGCTGAAGGTTAGTGATTTGTTGGTATATTGTAACAACTATGCAAAAATAAATTAGATTCTACCGTCTCTACATTGAATACAAGCATCAAAAGATAGTGGCTATACGTGCAGGGTATTGGGGCTGTTGTTGGAGCCATATCCAGAAACCTTGCAAATCTTCAAGATCTTCAAGATAATTGTGGTAGCTACGTATCAATATATGATCAGCCTGCTTTTTCCCACCCGGTTTACTCTAACATCCATTGAAGTATTACATGCAACGTTGATACTCTCTTCTAATATATGTTATTGAACTTCAAGATGTTTTTGCTAGAACTAGAATTTTTCTTGTGTTACATGGCCAGTCATCTATATTCACAAGCCATAATGTATTGGCAAACATCTAATGATGGCTTCCACTGCAATTATATTTTTAATATGTTAATATTTCTTAGAAATACAACCTTATACTTCTATGTGTTGTTGAAGTTTTGTTTAAGTAATATATACTTGGAGCTAATAATTTAATTTTTTGGCCCCAACTTTTCAGATCCAGACACTAACAAATTTAGGATAAAAACATCAAAAAATTTCTGGCTAGTGTTTTGTTTTGTTTCCACAGTGTAATGTGACACACAACTTATCCTAAAGTCTAAGTTATGGAGTACATTTATATATGAACAGTTAGATATGAAAAGTTTATTTGAACCATAAATATTTATGACCAAGTCCAAATATGAGTGGCATGCATAATTTCAGTACTGAAATTTCCATGTGTTAAGTTTTTTTTTTTTTTTTTTTAGTTTTTCACATGATAATTATGTGTAAATATGGGGATATTATATGAATAATTATAATACTTTACACCAGCATATGGTAGCAGTCACCTTTTAGCTGGTTCACTTTATACATTACAACTGACATTTAAATATTTAATGAATCCTATTTTGCAGGATCCTGTTGTATATTCTATTAGAGCAGCTGTGGACAGGTTATCAAACTCAACAAGTTTCCTTCATTATTTGGGAAAACATGCACTTATTATGCAGGACGAGTTACCAAGTCCATCTGTGGATCAGGCTGATGACCAAAGATATCATTTCATGTCACTTCTCTTGAACTTGGCAAACACATTTCTGTATATGGTTAATACATACATAATTGTCCCAACAGCTGACAATTATTCCATGACCCTTGGAGCTGCAGCCACTGTCTGCGGTGTAGTGATTGGGTCAATGGCTGTTGCCCAGGTGTTTTCTTCGGTTTATTTCAGTGCATGGTCAAATAGATCATACATGAGACCACTTGTATTCAGTAGCATCATTCTTCTTGTGGGAAATACTTTATATGCACTGGCTTATGATCTTAATTCAATATCAGTACTTCTGATTGGTCGACTATTCTGTGGGTAAGCGAGTATTTTATAGTGAAAATTACATTTGATTTTTTTATTAGCTGATTACTATTGCATGTCAGTTTTTAATGTCAATTGCAATTTTGGAATATTTTATGCATGATCTCTGCTTTCATGTCATAAGTAGTATGAAATATCTATTGTAAGTGGTTAGGGTGTAATTTTTCTTTTGCATTATGTTTTTCGAAAGGATTTTGGTTTTACTCCAAACTTTCATTAGAGTTGTTTTTTATTGTGTGAAATTACTGTGAATAAGCATAGTGCTGATTATGCTTGTTTAACACCTTGTGATTCTGTTACTGCATTAGTACAAAGTTTATATTCGCATTCATGATTTATTTTCAAAGGATTCATTATGTTGTTTTGCTTTATTATTGATGCTATCAATTTTGCAGGTTAGGTTCTGCAAGAGCAGTTAATAGGCGTTACATCAGTGATTGTGTACCTCTTAAATTGCGAATGCAGGCTTCTGCTGGTTTTGTAAGCGCTAGTGCACTTGGAATGGCATGTGGTCCTGCTCTTGCTTGTTTGCTCCAAACTAATTTCAAGATTTACAATTTGACATTCAATGAAGACACATTACCTGGTTGGATTATGGCTCTCGCATGGCTTATGTATTTGCTGTGGTTGTGGATTTCTTTTAGAGAGCCTTCACGTGAGACTAAAGAAAATCTTGTTCCACAGGAAGCTAATTCTGGTTTGTAAACAAGATTTCTTAGTTCTTTTGTACAGACTGTTTCTCCTGATGATGTCCCAGTTCATTCTTATCTCTTATGCCACAATTTCTTCATTACTAATGCAGAGTTTGTTTGGAACAGGGAAATCTGTAAATATTTCTGTGGAGAATGGTTCTACACAACCATTGTTGATGAACTCCAAAGCTAAGCAACCAGATGAAGATGACAACGAAGACTGTGATGATGCTGAAGAAGATTCTGAGGAAATTCATAAACCAGTCAATTCACTCATGTCAGCATATAGATTACTTACACCATCAGTAAAGGTCTGGAGTTTTTACTAATTCTCATTTGCAACCATCGACTATTATGCCCTTATTTCTGTGTTAGAATAGGTGGCTATTTGATGCTTTCCTTCAAGGAATATGGTAGAACAATCTCTATTTTATACAGAAAATTAAAATGTGTTATTTTTTATTATCAATTTAATCATCTATTAGATTCAACTTTGAAACTCACACACTAACATTTTAGAGACAAAATACTCTCCTCCTTGTAGTTGAAATTGTCATGCATAAAAGGGAGAGGGAGGAACATTCACCAAAGCAACTTAAAGATTACTAGTTTTTGGGGGGCTCTAGAATTTGCAGATTGGTTTTCTATAACCACAGAAACACAAGATTACATAATTCATTAAGATCAAAATAGGGCAAGACATCTTATAATTTATTATATCATTGAAAGCATGAAGTCAGAAAGTTAAATGTAGGATCACAAAATTCAGGCATTTTGTGGCTTTTGGGAGCAAATCTGTTTAGGTATGTGAAACTCTGAAGAATGGAGCTATATAATGTTGTAATTGAACATTTTAGATCCTCTCAATCCTATTTTACTTTGGTTTTCTTAGGTTTTCTTAGATATTCTTCATCCATTTCACCTTTTTCATCTCTCAAGCTGGCTTTGTATGGTATAGCAGGGTTATCTATCATTGGTTTATATCTTTCTTCTCCTTTGAACTTGTTCCTATCTCTATCATGATATCTTACTTGAATCTTGCTACTGCTCACCAGGTTCAACTATTCATATATTTTATGCTCAAATATGCTATGGAGATTGTACTTGCTGAATCCAGTGTCATCACCGGATATTATTTTATTTGGTCAACTAGCAGTGTGGCAATCTTTCTTGCATGTCTCGGGCTAACGGTGCTTCCAGTCAATGCTATTGTGGGAAGCTACATCGGCAACATGTTTGAAGAAAGGTAGACCTTCAAGTATGAGAAGTACTATATTATTATTATCTGTTATTACTCACCAACTGATGCATATTTCTTCTCACTGCTTACCTGGTTGCAGGCAAGTTCTACTGGCATCTGAAATTTTGGTATGCATAGGTATACTGCTAAGCTTCCAAATATTCACCCCTTACTCCGTGCCTCAATATGTCGGCTCAGCCCTTATAACATTCGTGTCTGCTGAAGTCCTTGAAGGTAAGCATTTGACACATTTTGCCCCAAAGAATCCTCAATTTGTTTTTGGATTCACCAAATTATAAGGAAACAATGCTGTTAATCATTATTCCATTTTTTGGTGGGTTGCTTTTGAAATGTTCTCAAAGTTCCCTCTGCAAAAGATGGCATCGTTCTACAAGTTGCTTTATATCACATTTCTTTTCTCAAGTTGTGCTTCACTTCCTCAACATGACCAAATGACAGTTGCTACACTAATCCAGGTGTGAACTTATCACTCCTATCTCGTGTCATGTCATCGAGGCTTTCTCGTGGGACTTACAATGGCGGACTGCTTTCAACAGAAGCAGGGACTCTGGCTCGGGTAATTGCAGATGGAACAATAACCCTGTCCGGGTATTTGGGTGAGAGCAAGGTCTTGAATACTACCTTAGTTCCTTCACTGTTCATCTGTGTCTGCTCCATTGTGGCCACCTGCTTCACCTACAACTCTCTCTACTAATTTCCATCCCTTCTCTTGTTTTTAATGTTGTATATTAAAACTAAACTCACTCAGATGTGAATCAATGTCAACAATGCTATTTCACTGCTGGTCTTCATGTTTTCCATGTGCTCCAAATGGTATAGAAGCTTAATAACACACCTAAATTTTCATGTTCCATTTCACATTCTCCAATTAAGAGTTTCAATAGAAATACCGGGGAAGCTTTAATTTTGTTGAGAACCGCACAATGATTGGACAAGTCAATATAATGATTTATGAAAATAACAAATGTGATAATATATGGATTTCACAGCATTAATGTAGATAGAGTTTTGTGGGAAGTTTATGAAGCAAATCCAAATTGTCCAGCAAAATAAACTTGATTAAAATGTGCAAATAGTAGTAAACAAATGAGAATTTTTCATAGTCCAAAAAGGACAAGTCGAACAAACATATTCTTATACAGCCGTGGGTGATAATCAACTTTGTTTGGATTCTATAATAATTCCACACATCAAAAATTGATAAACGTTCACATACCATATGCGGCTACTGTCCAAAGCAAAAATCAACATATCTTCAAAGAATCAAAGTGTAGGAGAAAGTTCATTCTATTGGCAGGAAAAAAAAAAAAAAAAAGGAATGAAAATCAATTTGTCATGGTGAAAGTTAAGTAATAATGTTATTTGAACCGACTATTTTTATCATGACTGATTGAGGTTGGACATCCTATTACTTCATCTTATTTATCTTCTCAATAACTTTTTTGCATGTCATTCATTATAAAGATGTCTTTGCCCATAATCTCCATTTCTTCCCATTCTAGCTGCCTGTTGTTTCTCGACCTCCCTTCTCTTTTAAGCAACATTATATATTTAATTCCCAAATTATTAATTATTAGTTGCTATTTTTTAATATATTTTATAAATTTTGTTCAATTTTAGCAAAATAATGTGACATTAACACCATTTTTGTGGTTAACGATGCGACATTCAAAGTTTTTAAATTAATGACCCCATTTTTACTTATGGTTAAATCAAATTTTATATCAACTTTGTCAAAAATTTTGTTAAAATTTGACACATGACTAGTAAGGGCAAAAAAGTATTTTCACTTAAAAATAATTATAAAAAAATTAAAACTAAAATGAATTTTAAAAAGTTTTAAATTAAACAAAAGGATATTCCCTCCGCTCCCACCATCTCCCACCACCACCACCACTGCCACCCCTACACCATGCCGACCCACCTCCCTTCCCTTCCCCTCCCCTCCCCTCCCCACCTAGCTCCGGCCCTCCCCCTTCACACACCTAGCCCCGTCCCTCTCACCTCTCTCTCGGCCTCACTAAAGTAAAATATTTTATCATTAATATTTGTAAAATTTGATTTATTTCTCTAAAGATGTCATTAAAATGGACAATTTGTACAAGATTGCTAGACAGCTAGTGTCTAGACTGCTAAACCTATGGCCAAAAGGGGTATTTTGATCCAAATTCTTTTTTGGGGGTGAAAATGTGACATTCTATTTTTGACACAAATTTTAACACAAGTTTTCAATAGAATATATTCCATTTATAGTGTTAAATCGTCTATTTTATAAGTTTTCATTGAATAATCATTTTTACAAAAAAATTAAATAAATCGAAAATCATTTATCTACAAAAATTAAAAGATTAAAATAAATATTTGAAATATTAACTATTTATCCTTAATTTTATATAGTAAATAATTTTGATTTAATTTTTTGTAAAAATAAACTTTAATAAAGACTTAAAAAATAAACATTTTGAATTATTAAAATCTCTGAAAAATGGGCACAAAAACTTGTGTAAAAAATAGCACCTCATGGGAGTCATGGATTACCTTCTCTTTTTTTTTTTTTTTTCTTCTTATTTTGATTCGAAATTTTTTAAGAAAAATTAAAAGGAAATCGTAAATACAAATAGTAAAGAAGTA
>QANT01003374.1:0-12314 GCA_003254885.1 Purshia tridentata | reverse complement strand
AATTTCAGACCGAAATTGGGGTTTTTCGGCCACTTTTTGGACTCAGCCCAGTTGAAAAAGTTGTTCCTCTCGTTGAGCCCGTCGATTTGGTATGGTCAATTTTATTTTATGGGTTGGTCACCGAAAAAGTCAACTTTCCGGTGGCCGCCACCGTTGACCGCCGTCGGCGCCGCCACGTGCGACGGTGCTGGACCGGCCAGTGTTCATAAACTGTTCTCTTCCTTATTTTAAGGCTTTTGGGAACCAATCTGGACCTTACGTGTTTTTACAGGACGATCGGAAGTGTTTTCCGGGAAGTTTTGGGTGTTGGCCGCTAGTTGGGTGATCGGCGAGGCTTACGTTTTGCTCGCCAAGTTTGTGAGTGGAATTTAAAATTAGTTACTTGTTTGTTTGGTTAGCTTGTTTGCTGTTTGCTAGTTAAGTGGGTACGAATTAGGATTGAAGATCTTGAAAGGTTTGAGGTTATTTTTGGCATTGAGGATTTGTGAATTTAACTTGAATTAATAGTTTGAGGTGTTGGTTTTATTTAATTGGTGATTTGATTGTTGAGTTGTGAACTTTGTGATTTGAGGTTTAAATCGGTTTTGTAATTGATTATTACTGATTTTATTGTTAAGATATTTAGTAAGTTTTCACTCATACGAGCTCTAGTGAGCTTACCGGGTTTGTGTTTAAACCCGGTGCACCTTTGGTTGGGTGCAGGGTTTGTTTTGCAGGTTAAGCAGGCTGAGGAGACAGTATTGGGAAGACGAGGCAGTGGGACCACCTGTGTTTTAGAAACTTTGTTTTATACTTTGGTTTTATGTAAATGTTTTTGTGAATTACAGCTAATTTGAATAAAGGATTTATTATTCATGGCTCATAGTTTCAGGCAAAGAGTAAAGGTTTTAGTTTTAATGTTTGTCACGTGCCCGAGGGTCGAGGCCCATGTCGAGAGACGTGGCGCCCCCACAGGGTCATCTCGGGGTCAACTCCGGGGCGGTCCTGTCAAATCGTGTCATAAAATACAACTTAATAGGTTGGGTTGAACTATTAGTAAATATTTTCATGAGTTTTTGAAAGCAATGATCCGATGTCAAAAAAACTTTTGGAAAACACCCAAGCCCATAGTTGAGAACTCACAAAATAGAAATTAAAAGTGGTTTAAGGTATGCAATATTTCACATTTTGACAGCATGAGTATTATATTCTTGTAACAGCACATTATTAATTTAGTTGTCAATTATAATGTAGAATTGCTTAGGAGCCCTAGATTGAACCTATATTAAGGTGCGTGTACCAGAATCAGAGGAACCAAAGTACAGAACAAGGAAAAATGAAATAGCTACAAATTTATTAGGAGTTTGCTATCCAGACATGCAGTTTATATATGTTTTACCTGGATAGGAATGTTCCGACCATGATGGACGAGTTCTTAGAGATGCAATCACTAGAAGAAATGGCTTAAGAGTCCCTAATAGTAGTCCCTCATATTTTTATTAAAATTTTATTTACAATATCACTATAAGAATTTAACCATTTAATTTATTTTTAACTTAAGGCTTTTATTATTTAGTAGATACTAGCTACACCAATGGAAAAGGTTTTCTTGCACTTTTTAGAGGACAACGTTATCCTCTAATGATTGGAGGGAAGGATGTCAACCTACCACATCAGTGGAATTTTTCAATATGAGACATGCGAAGGCTAAGAATGTGATTGAAAGGTGTTTTGGGTTATTAAAAATGCGTTGGGCAATTATTAGGAGTCCATCTTTTTATGATATTAAGATATAACGTCGTATCATTTTTACGTGTTGTATGCTTCCAAATTTTATAAGAAGAAAGATGACCATAGATCCTATGAAACATGAGTTTGAAGGGGTGGATGAAAATTTAGAAACAAATGACGACATTACTAATGTTGAGTCATTCGATGAGTGGACTGCATAGAGGCAAACCCTTGCAGGTGAAATGTTTAATACATGGCGAGTAAGTAGGGAAATTGCAAATCAGCAATGAAGACATTATGTATACCTTTTCCTTTTTCTTTTTTTTTTTAATCTTACTTGTCTGATGTAATGAAGTCTTTTTTT
Organism: Purshia tridentata; assembly: GCA_003254885.1. NCBI lineage: Eukaryota > Viridiplantae > Streptophyta > Magnoliopsida > Rosales > Rosaceae > Purshia > Purshia tridentata. The sequence continues at coordinate 10,240 of QANT01003374.1, read as the reverse complement.
GTATTTTTCTAATATCTTGTCTGTGTACTCTATTGTAGATTATTATTTCTATTTTTTTAGTCATGTTTGTGTAATGTAATGGAGAGACTTTATCATGTCAGCTTGTATAATCTAATATTTGTCATTTGATTATTTTAGCCATTTATTCTTTGGATTTGGTTGGTTATAAAAGTGCTAATGCAATGGAAGATTACTTTATTGTCTCCAAGGCGTGTAATTTCGATAATTTCGACCAAATTTCACCGAAATTATCATTTTTTTAGGGTGGCGAAATGAAACTACACTTCCATCAGTTTTTCTTATAAATTTCGAATGAAATTTTTGGGCAAAATTTTAAGAGACAAATAGCAATGAGATTGGCAAAATTTCCAACTTAAACCGAGGTGGGATTTCTAGGCTGGGAAGTTTATAGGTTTTGAACTTTTGGCCTTTGGGAGATCAAGCTAGGGAGATAAGAGGTATTGGGTTTTGAGAGAAGATGAGGCCAGGGAGGGAGGAAGAGAGGAGGCCAAGGCTGAGTTTCTGTGGGTTTCGGCAGCAGGGGTGACAGTGGGGGCTGGGCCTGGGAATCAAGAGAGATGAAGATGAGCAGAGAGATGATGAGGGAGAAGAGAGAAAAGAGTAATGAGATAGAAAGGGGATTTGGGGTATCTGGGAAGAAAGGAGGAAGGGAAAGAGAAAAAAGGAAAAAGAAAGAGAGAGGCTGGCACGGGTCACAAGCGGAAGTTTGGGAAAGTGGGAAGAAAGGATAAGAAAGGAAGGAAAGAAAAAAAAGAAGGGAAAAAAATGGAAAAAAGAAAGAGGCAGTGAAAAAAGGTGGGGTCAGTTCTCAGACTTTTCTTTTTGAGAAAATGATAAATCTACTCCTTGTTTGATGTTTTTCAGTTAGGTCCCTCAGTTTCAATTCTGACCATTAAATACTTATAATTTTAAAGGTTTTTTTTTTTTGCCGCAGTATAATTTTAAAGTTTATTAATAAAGATTAATTGCAAATTTCATCAATTTGGTAGACGGAATTTCAGTTCTTTATGCTCTTTATGCATTAAATCAGTTTGAACAAAAATTGATTTAAAGTATACATAATAACATTTCTTTTTACATTCTTTGAATTTGTTCTTAATTGTAAACAAAACAGTTTTACAAGGGTTATATTGAAACTTAATTGACAGATTATTTAAATTAAAAGGACCAAATTGGTTATTTTTCCTTTGTTTTTGTATATAGAAATGATGAAACATTTTTAATAGAGTACTATATAGACTATTATAATGATGAAGGGGAGAGACTGCATTGTTCACATTACTTGTTGAATGGTGTTAGGGACTCTTACCCTAAACTCTAATACATTTCTATATATAAAAATAATCCAAAATAACCTAAAGGACCTAAACTTTAATATCTATATTATATCCTAAAAAATATAGAATATAGATTATAAAGTATATAAGATTTAGTATAATTCACCTATATTTACCTTATATCACATTTTTTTAACAGAATTTACCTCCAGCGTGCATTATATTCACCTTATATTACATAAAACCTACAATATGGTTTGGTTTCTTTAATGTTTTTTATCAATGTAATAGATAATATGTTAAATAAGCATATGGTAAAATTTCATTCAAAATTTCCGTCGTTTGATAGCAATTTCCGTTGTTTTAGTCTAAACCCTAGTGAAATCGAAATTTGGTCGAAATTTCCGTCAAAATTTCCATCGAAATTTCCAGCGAAATCGAAATTACACTCCTTGATTGTCTCTAATTCTTATCTAGTCATGCACTTTAGTTCACTTTAGTCAGCAAATGCAATTAAAGATTAATGGTTGTTAAGGTCATGTCGTTGTAGACTATATATCGTCCACATGCAATTTTGCTTTATCTCTTTTATGATCCTTTGGCTTTGCAATGACTACAAGCCTTTTTTTAGTTAATGAGGCCTTTATTAAACAGTATCTCGTGCCTTTTTCTTTTTTCCTTTTTTTTTTTATATGTAGAATGAGTTCTAGTGCAACTTCAAAACGAGGAAGGGGCATGAATAAACATTATTGGACAACCACTCAAGATGAATCATTGGTAGAGTCATTGCTTGAGATATTTCATGAAACCAAGTGGAAGGCAGAAAATGGATTCAGAAATGGTTATTTAGGCCAACTAGAGATTATGTTGGAAGCCAAACTTTCAAGTTGTGCACTAAAGGCCTCTCCACACATTGAATCACGAGTCTAGTATTTGAAGTCAAAGTAATGTGCCCTAGCTAAAATGTTGAAGCATTTGTTTTTTTTTGTGATTCTAGACTCATAAGGATGCAAGTGATGAGAAGTCATTTCCACATTACCACATATTGGCAGAGATATATAGAAGATATCATGTTGTTAGTGAACATGCAAGTAATGCCGATGATGATGAAGAGAAAATTAGATGTAAAGATGTAAGTGTTCACAATATTGGTGTGAATGATGATGAAGGTGAAAATTTGAACAATAATGATGGGGGATCACAATTTGATGGGCTAGTAGACTTTAATATATCATTTCCACATCCAAGTGCTCAACTTAGAAGGTGTACTCAAGTACTACAACTACTTCAACTAGTCATGCTCGTAAGAAAGCAAAGGCTCTTGATGAAATGAATAAGAGTTTTGGCATCATGGTACAACATGTTGTAGAAATGAGTCCCAAGCTTCAAGGTCTTATTGATATCCTATTAATAGAATATGATTTGACAAAAATGCAAGCAAAGCTTGATGATGAATTGAGCAAAATGGATTTCCTCAGTGGAGAGTAAGTGTTTCACGTCATTAATCTTTTAGCCCCTATACATGACTTACTGAGAGTGTATTTTGCCATGACAGCGAAGAGGAAGAGTATTTACATCATTAATATGTTGCAGTATGGGTTAAATGCTTGATGAAGGGGTGGAATATGGCTTTTTGAAACTCTTTTTGTTGCTGCAGATTGGATGTCTTAGTTTCAAACTATTTTTGTTGCTGCAATTTGGATGTCCTTAGGTTGATCTTTTTTTGCTGCCATTTGGATGTCCTTCGGTTGATGATATTTTGGTTGATATAGTTTGTATGTATAAATCATGTAGTTTGGATGTCCTTGTTAGTTGACTATATAAATCATGTTTGATGGTTTCATGTATAAATTGAATTTACTGGAACTATAATATATTGGTCTCTAACATGTTTCTCCCTCTCTCTGTCTCTGTCTTTCTCTTTCTCTCTCTGTCCAGGAAACTTTTATGTCTCTGTCTAGATTTGCAACAATGACAGCCACATACCTGTGCAGTTTCACTTCGGAAAACATGTCTAGATCTATTTTAAAAAATAACTAAAAGAAACAAGATTAGAATCTAAATTTGCACAATCACTGAGCAGCTTCTTAGAAGATGCAAAAAAAGAAAACAAAAACCATAATAATTGAGTTGTAAGAATGAATGATATGCTAGGAAGATGTCTCCAAAAACAAAAATGGTGTCCTATGGAGAGCTGGCCTGCCATCAATCAACTAGCTTAGAAATGCATAAAAAAAGAAATAAAGGCTCCAGTAAATTTAATCACAAGAATGAATGATATAATAGAAAGACATCTTCAAAAATAAAATTGGTGTCTTATGGAGAGTTAGCCGGTCATTAGGCATTGATTGGTGGAATGGTGTAAAGAATTTATATGGGGTGAAAAAATATTGAAAAAATACTCTAACCATAATATTAAGTATATAAATTAATTGTTTGCAAAATATTGAGGTGAAATTTATTTTTAGTAAAATGAATATTCATCATTTCAAAAAATATGATCAATAAATAGTTGAAAGAAATATAATTGATGTTGTATAAGGGCATTTTAGTAATCAAATTCATGTTGATTCCGATTCATGCTAGTTAGTAAACATGTTTATGAGAATCACACTTATTTTCATTCCCATTCCTGACAATTAGTAAACATGTTAATAAAAATGCTCATTTCGATTCATGCTCACTTTGATTTTGCTCATTTAGATTCTATTTTAGTAAACATGCCCTGAAAGTATGTCTTCGTATAGAGCATTTGAAGATTTCATATAGATAATTTTAATGGTATAATTTTGAAATAAGTAAAATAAAAAATTCTAATTTGTAAGAGAATATACTAAAATACATATCTATTGAAAATACTATTGACTTGAAGCATTGCAAACAAAACAGTTTTATAATTGACAAATTTTAAAAATGTGGGTCAATATACTTGTATTAACATGCCAATTGATCTTTAGCATTGTACATGCTCTGATAAGTCAATTCAATAATCAACTTTAATGAAAGTATTTCTTCATGAAGAGTAACTAAGCAAACCTTTTCATATTAAGTGTTTTTTATTTTATTATAATTTGATTTTTTATTTTTTTTAAAAGATTATGGACAAATTGAGGTTTTTTTTAATAAATTTATATAATTATTAAGTAGTTAACCATTTTTATTTAACAATATTTGTCTACAGTACACATTATATTCATCTCGTATTATATGAAACCTATTATATAATTTGATTTCTTCAATATTTTTTATAATTGTAGTAGATAATATGTTAAATAAGTGTATGATAAAGTTTCATTTAAAATTCCGTTGTTTAATAGTAATTTCCATCGTTTTTATCTGAAACTTTAATGAAATAGAAATTTTGTCCAAATTTTCATTGAAATTTTGTCCAAATTTTCATTGAAATTTTGTCCAAATTTTCATTGAAATTTCCTCCAAATTTCTGTTGAAATTTCCAGAGAAATCGAAATTACACTCCTTGGTGGCAACTTATGTGGTCCTACTATGTCGATTAATAAAATGAATTGATATAAATTTTAAGTTTTAATTAGCATGAATTGCGAGTCAAGCACCGGTTGAGGGGTGAGAGGAAATGAATTTTATTAGGAGCATGGGTCAAAGGGAATGGGCCGAATGACATGTCGTTCAAGTGTGGGCGATTCACGCTTTGCTGCAATTTGTTAACACGTCTGGTGCTTGTCAACGCTAACTAGGCACTTCATCATCGCCCGTTGTCCAATTAGAGAAATTTTATATTTATTATAATTTCAAAAATTCAACAAAAAGCCTAGGAAAAATTTCTCAAAATTCCTACCGACTCGTGTCCATGAGTACTATTCATTTAAGGGGTTTAGACTTCTAGAAGTTTTTTGAAAATGTTAAACTTATCAAATTTAATTTTAAAATATTCTAGAAAATTACCAAAAATAGAACTAAGTCCAAAACAAATTTAGAAAAATTTTTATATTTTTCAACTATTATATTTTGATTTAAATGTAAATAATGTTTAATAAATAAAAAAAAGGCAATGCTATCTAGTTTCTCCATTTTCTCTAGCAACCTTCTCTTTGTTATTTTTATTTCACAATGTAAATTCATAATTATAATCATTCATTTTTAAGATCTAACTATAAAGATCATCTATGAAAAAAATCAACCAACTCGAAAATTGCTTAGTTATGTAATTGTGATCAAATAAACAAATAATTTTATTAATAATTTGATTTATCGTAATTTATTTATAATAATTATATGATCAAATAATTTCTGATTTAATCGATTTTTTATAAGAGATTTTCTTTTATAAACCCATTTGAACACTTTTAGTGTTCAGCCAGCCCAAACCCAAAACGGTATCTCCCTTCCAGCCCACTTTTTAAAAAACTCAAACAAAAAACAACAAAAACAATTAAAAATGCCAAAATTTACAAGAATGCCACTAGTTAACCGTTAATCATATCTGAACTGCCTTAACCCATCTCAACAGTTTATCACTCTCGCCACTAATTCTCACTCTCGCCACCAAGTCTATCACTCTCGCTACTCACTCTCTCCCTCCTGCTCCTCGTTCTCGCTCGTCACTCTCGCGTTACCTAGACAAAGAGCAAAGACAGAAACAGAGAAGAAAAAGACTACAATCAACGACTCGAGAAAGAAGAATTACAATCAATCAAATTGTTACTGACTACAAGGTGTAATTCATTTCCGAACATGTTATTTATTGAAATCTGAGTAAAAACAAATAAAATTCCACTAAAACCCTAGAAAAATGGGTATCAGCTTCTTAAAAAAAATGGCTAACTGCTTTCATTCATCATATACCTATTTTTACTTGATTTTATTTTTGTGCTGGGTCACTAAATTGCTACTTTTAAGTCATTAACAAAATATAATCGCAGATACCAGCAAGGGCAACATTTCTCACCACATTTGCTGAAGCAAATTCAATTAAAGATGAATTTCTCAACATATAAATATTGTCACTGACAGTCAGTAACAATTCAAAAAATATTCACAAAATGGTTATTCTCATAACAGATAAAGGAAGGAGAACATGACAGCATAGGGATTGAGCAATACCTTTACGTACCACTCCTTTCTTCTCTTGGAAAGTCGGACAAGATTTTAATACCTATTGTCAGCGAAGAAGCTTTCCACCACACGCTGTTAGTAATAGACAAAGATGCTGAAAATTGGTTTCACTTTAACCCATTCAAGCAAAGAAGGGTTGCATTGGACATCAACTACAAAAAAGCTGAAGCACTGGTATCAAACCTGTTTGAATTTCATAACAGTAGCTATTATTATACTAACTACGTAACTAAACGTAGCAACTAACTGTTGAACTTGTTTAAAATGCAAAAAACACGTGTGGATGCATGGATGTTAATCATGCAAGAAGTGGCTGAAGACCTTCTGAAAACAGGAACAAGAAGAAAACTTAGCAGAAGGAGCACTTTAAGAGATTTTAAGTTTGAAGAGGTTGAGCGCATGGAGGACGTCATATCGACAATCAAATGGCTGAAAAATTTCAACAGTGACTACCAACTCCATCAGTCCGACATATGCCCACAACAATCAGAGACATCGTAAGTTCATTTCCAATCAAAAATCTTAGTGCAAACTTATAAATTCAAGAAACTAACAAACTGATCCGAATCATTTTAATTTTGGCGTGGATTGTGGTATTTTTGTCATGTACTACATGGAGAAAATTACAAAAGAAGAGCTGAACAGCAACAAAGTAGGAAAAAGGGAGATCCAGAAATTCAAGACAAGCATCCTCGAGAGGTTCATCAAGCATGAAGAAAGCTGGCCTTCAAAGTAAATAAAAGCCCTTAATGAAATGAAAAAGAGTCAAGAATGAAGACAATAGCAACTGACCAAAGAGATAATAGCTACTGTTATATCCTCGAGAGGTTCATCAAGCATGAAGAAAGCTGACCTTCAAAGCAAATAAAAGCCCTTAATGAAATGAAAGAGTCAAGAATGAAGACAATAGCAACTGACCAAAAAGACAATAGCTACTGTTATTTCATAGTTTCAAATTCAAGATTCTAGCTACTTCCATTTCAATTTAATGTTGAAATCCTTTACTTTTATATGTATTCAAGTTTATCAAATTTCTTTACCTTGTCAAAATATATAGTCTATACTTGTAAATTGGTTAACAGGTTGACAATAATTAACAATAACAACCTTGCCACCCTCATAAACTTAAAATACATGAATGTTACTATACGGCAGTAAGAATACAAGACTACCATTCTCACATAGTGATAATAAGAAAAACCAAATTCCATTGGTTAAAAAAGCAAAAAACTCATAAAAGGAACAATGAACATATGAAAAAATATCAGTTCTAAAAGACAACAAGATATCAAAACAATATACTATAAAAATGTTACTATGCAATAGTAACAAATTAATCCTTGTCAAATTCACAAACCAGTTTCAAAAAATGATTCAAAATCCCTAAAACACTAAAAAATGGTTCTAAAAAGCAATAACAAACAGGTACTATAGGGGTCTATTAAGAGGCTTAGTACAAGTCTTTTTATTGTGCCCGTTGGCATTTCCACAGCGGCCGCACTTTGAACGCCGAGACGAACTTCCTTCACCAACGGACCTTTTTCTATTCGTCGGTGGTCTTCCAACAGGCTTCCTTGTAATTGGAGGCTGAATGATGACTGTATTTTCTATGGAAGCCTCAACCGCCTTTGCAATATTTGGAACTGGAAAAATAGGATGAGCGTACGTTTTTTTAAATGCTTCGGTCTTGAAACAATCATCAACCAAACTATATGCAAAACCTCCACTATGATGAATAGTAGCAACAGCAGGAGCACAAGGGAAACCATTAACTCGCCACTCATGACATGAACAATAGCCGGCCCCCAGATCAACATGAACACACACTGTCCCTTCCACTTCATAAACAGAACCTCCGAAATGAGTCACCTTCTAGTGACAACCTACAACAGCCTTTGACCTCAACTTATCTTCTATTTTGGGACACAATAGCTTTGTCCATTTCTCTGCCATAACCTTCCTCTCAGCCATATTTCCCATGATTTTCTTTCTTATACTGTCAAGCATCTCCAACAAAGGCAGCGAACGAAACTCCAAAATCCAAGCATTGAAAGACTCCAAAACATTGTTAAACATCTCACCCCAACACATGTCGTCCAAAAAAGCATCTGAGAAGTTCTCCTTAGGCAGGTCATCCATATAATCCTCAGCAAGTTTTCCACCTTCTCTCCTCATCAACGCATTAGATTCTTCAAAAACAGCCACTGTCCGTGAATATGCACAGCAACTGAATAAGTGAAGCATCCTATCCCTTAAGTACTTGTTGTTACTTGCAGGAAACCGGACAGACAGATTGCGTTTCAAATGCTCGTAACAGAATCCATGAAGGGAATGTGGGAAAACAGCCTTCCTAACATTAATCAATCCAATATTCCGATCTGAAATAAAAGTCAATCTCCTTCCTTGTGAGGTCAAAACATCACGCAGCCGCTCCATGAACCACATCCAAGTTTCCTCCGTCTCCGAACCAACAACTGTAAAAGCAAAAGGTAAAAAACCTGCAAAAACAAAAAATTAAAAGAAAGTTACTAAAACGCAGTAACATTTCACATTGTTACTATTTTGCAGTAACATTCACTAAAAAATAAAATTACCTTGATCTCCATTTTTTCCAGTAGCACTAAGTAGTGTCCCTTATACTTGTTCTTCAAGAAAGTACCGTCAACAAACAACAATGGCCTGTAGTGTTGGAAACCTTTGAGACAAGCACTGTAGCAAATAAAAAGCTTCCTAAAACAGTGTGTCTCTGGTTCAAATTCTACGCAGCAGCGACTTCCTTCATTTGTATTGATCAAAGCTTTCAAATACCAAACCAAATTACTGTATGAACTTTCATCATCGGCATAAATCATAGATTTGGCCAACTCTTTCTTGTACCATGCTACACGATATGAAATAGACAGCCCATACTTCTCTTGAATATCCTTAACAATCTGAACCGGCCTCCTACCTGGCTCGGACTTCAACGTCTCAACCAAAATACTTTTGACAATATGAGACCCCATTAGTTTCGACTTTCGCTCACGTATAACACCCTGACAGCTATGAGTGTTATTCAACTCTCGAATATAGAAAAAACCATTAACCCTGCACAAGTAAGCCCTTACAGACCAAGAACAACCTTGATCAACCTTATGGAAACAATGAGCGACAACACGAGTCTTCTCATTTTTAACATACACAAACCTAAAACCCTTCTCGATCGAATACATCACCAACTTCTCCCTAAAATCAATCACACCTCCTTCAAATTGTTGACCTACACACTCAATATAATTCTCCCAAGCCTTAGACATATACAACCTTGATTTCTCTGGTTTATAGCATCCCAAGAACTCTTCACTCACCAAAGACGTTGTCACGGATGCCTCACTGCTCTCAATAGTAACAATATCTTTATTCCCAGACCCAACCTCAACCACAAAAATATCAACATAAGGACAATTTTCTAGCCTAAGCAAACACAACATGGACCTGTAGTCTGAATCATTCTCCAAGTAGCACGAGTGGTGCTTTCCAATTATATATCTAAAACCAAAAGACCCTAACTTAAGGCATGAAATCCTAAGGCAAATAGCATTACTAAAATCAATGAAATTCCAACTATTAGACAGTGGAATGACCACTGTCTCTCCACCATAACAAAATTTCCCTAGAATATCAGTCGTCATAACACCTAAAACAAAAAGAACACACAAAATAAGCAATAAAATTAAAATATGAAAAGTTACTCTCAAGTAGTAACAAAGAGTTAAATACTTAAAAAGCCTCATATACCAACAACAGTTAACATAAGTACCAAAATAAACACTACAGTGCAATCAACCTCTAAACAAACAAGTTAAAAGTCT
>QANT01003373.1:0-20765 GCA_003254885.1 Purshia tridentata | reverse complement strand
TGAAAGAAAAATAGTTTAGGATATGTAGATTATCATTGTTCCATATATGCGCTAAAGAAGAAAAGAAAAGTGAGTGATTAATAAGTTCACTCTAAACTCTCTAATATTAAATCAATCAGTCTAAAGTTTGCAATGTTCAAAAAATCCACTACTTTTTTAGAAAAATGATAAAGAAGCTCGGGTCATAACTGGAAGATTTGATAGGCTGCCTGCATAAATAGTTTATCGACCGTTGTATTTACAATATTGAGCATTTGGAGTTAAAATTTAACATACATACTACACAAGTCTCATTCTACAATTTTATAAAGGTATGCGATGAATTTGTCGCAGACGTACCCTTCAAATAGGTGAAGGAAGCAAAACCAAATGCTAGAAGAAGCGCTTTGCGAAGAAAATCCACTAAAAAACAATAAGGGGACCGTCATTATGAGAGAATATATATATTTGTGTCAAACACATTGATCCAAACTCACATTGTGATCAATCAAGCCCATTATGGCATACTCAAGATCTTTTCTTCCATCAGATCCCACCACCCTCCCTATACCCACACTCCACTCCCCAATAGGGCCAACTAGAGTGGAGCTTGGCAACTCGACAAAGGCATATGAAGGAGCTCTTCGCAATACCGAAAAATGACTATAATGCCCTCCCACCTGGGTATTGCATGTCTCACTTGACAACCCAATGGACAAAATCATTAACGTGTCCTGGTTTTGGAGCATCTTCAAGAGAAGAAGCAAAATTGGCACTCATATAAATCAAATCAAACGACTTATGATAGTATGTCTAAAAATAATAAGTTTTTAAATTTATATAAGTAAATTGAATTTAATAAAAGGTACTAACAACACCTTGCTTATTGTATATGTATCTATTGTATAAGTTGGCAATCTATTGTGTCAAGAGAGAGTTTGTGTTACAAGTTTTACCAAAAATAAGATTGCGTAAATTATAATTTTTTTAACAAACGATCAAACATACTAAATAAAGATATAGGTGTAAAATACAACTATTAAAATAAAATTTAATAATTTAAAAATTCACCCCACCTCTTTAAAACATTGAGAAAGTGGTGAGAAATTAATAAATTATAAAACTTAAAACAAAATACAAATAAAAAATAAAAAATAAAAAAATACCTATACACATGCTGAATACGTGCCAAAGGTTAGTATACGTAACCATATGCATATTAGCCATCAAAATTCAAAGAAAAATATTGAAATTCTCATGACTTTTATTATTTGAATAAAATTCATGACTTATTGAAGTCCCCAAGGTTTTTAGAACACATAAATTTCTAAGAAATCCTAATGGTGAAGTGTAAACACCTAAATTTATATAGAATCTATCTATATCATAATTGAGTATACCTAGACAGGCTAAATTTGGTTAGACTTTTAAAATCCATTAAATAAAATAAAAGAAGAAAAAAGGAAAACAAAAAGAAAAATAATTCCATTGAATTCCCTCCTCACATCAAATACGGCACTGTTACTCATCAGCCATCCCTCTCTGTATCTCCGTCTGTCTCTTTGGGAGCTCCGCTCTTCTCCCAGAGAAATAGAATACACCAAAAACACTCTCTCTCTCTCTCTCACTAAATCTCTCAGTCCTCTCAGACTCCATTGGATTCTTACTCACCCCCAATTCTCATTCATTTCTCTCCCCCCTAACAATGGAGAGCTTCGCCTTCCACTCTCTCTCCACCTCGTCCTTCTCTCTCTCTACTCGCACCTCCTTAGTCCGCCGCTCAAAACCCATCCTCAAATCCCCACCGTCCATCCCCAGATCATCTCATTCCCTCCCCACCCTCCGATCACCCACCCTCTTTGCCTCAAAACCCATCTCCTTCTCTCCTCTTTCAAAATACAACAAAACCCACTTCCCAATTCAAGCTTCTCAATCCCCACAACCCCAAACCAGCCTCACTCCACCTCCACCACCATCATCGCCTCAAGGCGCCAAAGCCATTCCCTTGATCATCTCCGTCGCCATAGGCCTCGTCGTCCGCTTCTTCATCCCCAAACCCGTCGAAGTGACCCCACAAGCATGGCAATTGCTCTCCATCTTCTTATCCACCATTGCAGGCCTGGTCCTTAGCCCGTTGCCGGTCGGCGCTTGGGCTTTTCTCGGGCTCACCACGTCCATTGTCACCGGAACACTGACGTTTCCGACGGCGTTCAGTGCTTTTACCAGTGAGGTGATTTGGTTGATTGTGATTTCCTTCTTTTTCGCTCGCGGGTTCGTGAAGACGGGCTTGGGGGATCGAATTGCGACGTATTTTGTTAAGTGGTTGGGGAAGAGCACACTGGGGTTGTCTTATGGGTTGACCATTAGTGAGGCGCTTATTGCTCCGGCAATGCCAAGTACGACTGCAAGGGCTGGTGGTGTTTTCTTGCCGATTATTAAGTCCTTGTCGCTCTCTGCGGGGAGTAAACCGGGTGACTCATCGAAAAGAAAGCTTGGTTCTTATCTTGTTATGTCTCAGTTTCAGGTTGGTGATCTTTTACTCCATTGTATTGTTAGATATATTTCACAAGGTTCATATAAAATTCAGTAATATATATGTTATATTAACAAAGATCATATGAATTTGTGGAAATTTATATGTATTTTTAATTTCTTGGGTTTACATTTAAAAGGTTTAATGTACTTTTTCGATTAATGCCTGGGACAATTTGTGCTTTAAACTTTGCACGTGTGTTTGCTTAATGGGTTAGTTCATTTTTAAAGATTGGTTTGAGGGTGTCCTAGCGATGGTAAAAAAAAGAAACTTTTTAGGTTTATTTATTGCAAATTTTCATTCTTGCAGTTCACTCAACAAAGGATTAAAGGGAAATGGAATAGAGTGTATGCTTAAAAGTAGGTCTTAAATTTTCTTCTGCATTTTAGTTGACCTGATGATTGAATATCTTAATTCAGTTGTACTCTTATGTGGAACCAAATTTGTGGATAAAATGTGGAAATCTAAAATCCACAGTTAGATCAGTGGAAAATTCTAGATTGAAAATACCTTCTGATGCAGGAAGAAGAAAACTAGAGAGGGAGAGAAGGGAGGGAGGGAGGGAGGGAAGAAAACTAAAGAAGAAAACTTGTTCTCTTAACTTTAATTATTTTTGAATTGCCCAGGAGGAGAATTTTCTTTTATTTTTCTGCCTTTTTCTCAAACAGCCATCTACCCCCTTTAGTCTGATTGTTTCTGAATTACAGGAGGAATTTTTTTGCCCTCTTCAAATTAACACTCACTCACTTCAGCTGAAGAAAAACAATCCTATCTCACATTTTCTGTTTTTGCGAAGCCTTTTTTTTTGTGGTAATCAATTCTAGTTTCTTCTTTGAGTAACTCGGAAATAACTAGACTAAAGGTTAGTGTTTAATTGAAGAGAGAGTTTTCTTCATGGGTAATTTGGTAGAAACTCTAGGCAAAGTGCAAAGAAGACCATAATCTGGTTTTCTCACTTCCTGCATCTGTGGATTTTATTAATTTTTAAATCTAGATCATTTGACTAATCAAGCAGTGGATCTAAAAGCTCTGCCTCTTATCCATATGATTGGCTGTCACGGTTAACCCGGACTGCGTCCCCGAAAAAGTGGTGCCACTTTATCTAATTATAAGATCTTTTTATTTTTATGTATTTGTTCTATTGATTAATTCAGCATTTATATATTAGATGCTCTGTACTTGTTGGACCTATTAACATATGTTTTTTATTTTGTCATGTGACTGATATGTGACTTATGCATCGGTCTTGTGTGATGCATGACAGTCTGCTGGTAACTCTAGTGCTCTTTTCTTAACGGCTGCAGCTCAAAATCTGCTGTGCCTAAAATTAGCTGAGGAACTTGGGGTGATAATTTCGAGCCCTTGGGTTTCTTGGTTCAAGGCTGCTAGTTTACCAGCACTTGTATCGCTTCTAGCTACTCCGCTAGTCTTATACAAGCTTTATCCTCCAGAAACCAAAGACACACCTGATGCCCCTGCCATGGCAACAAAGAAACTGGAGCATATGGGTCCTGTCACAAAAAACGAATTCATTATGGTTGGTACAATGCTTCTTGCTGTCTCTTTGTGGGTCTTTGGGTACGTTGTTTTTCTTGCTTTGAACTATGTATTATAAATTTTTCTTTTCAAGTAGATCATCATTGCATAAACAACTATATCCTTCTTTTTGGCAATCTGATGTATTTTTCACTTTGAATAGGACTTTACTTGGGATGCTTCCATGGATTCAATGATTGTAATCATTTAGATATTTCTTTTTCACATGATCTTCTTATTATTAGAACTGTTAAGTCTACTCCCAACAGAGGTTATTTGTAAGTCAGCTTTAGTGGGTCAAGTAAAATTTATGGTTATGTATTTTTTTGGGGTTAAACAAGTTGGATTTTCTGACTGTTGTCTCCATAAACTTTCTGCTGTCGATTGTAGTGAGAGCTATTCAATAGTAAGAACAAGATGAGCTTGTTTTAAGTATTATGATCCTGAATGGCACTGATTTAGTCACCATAGTTGAGGCAATTATCTCAATAGGTTTGATCCATGAATTTTGTAGATGCCTAATTTGAGATTTAAGGTGATCATTTTAGTATGTTTCATACATCACCATAGTTGCTTTCCTTAAATTTTATAGCTTTTCAGTGTGACACTTGAAGGCAAACCTTGGCATAACAATAAGGTTGTTCCATTGTGGCCTGGAAGTCGCAAGTTTGAAATGGGAAACAGCCTCTCTGCAACTGGGGTTAAGCTTGTGTGCATTTTTTACCTTCTTCAAACCCTGCAATGCCTGGAGCCTCATGCTGAACCACCCTTTTTTTAAAAGAGTGATTCTTGTTGAAAATATTCTTAATTCAAATAAATATCATGACATAATCGTGTAAAAAATTTATTTATGATTTTTTTGGTCAAAAAATTACTTTATTTATGCCTAGACACTTTTTCTAGGTACTTTATTTCTACCATTATAGCAGTGATTTGAGTGTTTTAGGGATGAACAGGTCCCTCAAATTTAATCTTTGTTTATTCATTTCACTTGTCAGCTGTCTTCTTGTGTCTTTCTGATCATTCTTGGTCTTCAACTATTCTTTACATATTACTTACCAAAGGAAAAAAGATAAGAAGAAAGCGTACATATTTTTTTTTTTTTTACTTGAATTCATTATCTTACTGTATTTTATGGCTACCTATAAGATGTCTTACTTCCAAAGGTTGCTACTCAGCAGTGAATTTGAATTGTGAGTTCAAGGATGATGTAAAATGGGTTCTACCAAATGACCTTTTGGACCTTTACTTCCAAAGCTTGCTACTGTTACCTGGAAACTGTATCCTCCTTTTAGTTTATAAAATGTAGAATTATGTCATGATAGTTATTCGAATTAAATTTTGTACTCAAAAGCTCTCCTTGAGGCTGTAGTGCAACATTTGCAACCAAGCAAGATATTCTTTTAGTGATAGTTGACGGTTGCAAACCCTTGATATATATGCTGTTCATGATTTCTCTTAGAGTCCTACTAGGGTTCCGATTCACCAACTTTTTATCTTTGTTCCCTTGTAGAGAGGTTCTTCGTATACCAAGTGTCGTAACTGCAATGATTGGCTTATCTACACTCCTTTTGTTAGGAGTCCTTGATTGGGATGACTGCTTAAGTGAAAAATCAGCATGGGATACTTTGGCTTGGTTTGCTGTTCTAGTGGGTATGGCTGGCCAATTGACAAACCTTGGTATTGTAACCTGGATGTCTAATTGTGTAGCCAAAATCCTTGAGTCTTACTCTTTGAGCTGGCCAGCAGCTTTTGGTGTTCTGCAGACGGCTTACTTCTTCATCCACTACCTCTTTGCAAGCCAAACCGGTCATGTGGGTGCTTTATTCTCAGCATTTCTTGCCATGCACTTGGCTGCTGGGGTACCAGGTGTGTTGGCAGCGTTGGCTTTAGCTTACAATACAAATCTGTTTGGGGCCTTAACACATTATAGCAGTGGTCAGGCTGCTGTATACTATGGAGGTATGCCCCTTTCCCCCTCTTTTGCATTACTTTCTAATTTGTTTTCGTAGTAAATTACATTTATGTAGTGTTCATTTTTGTTTCCAATAACAGTTACTCCATTTCATAATTTTATAGTTCTTATGATTAATCCCCTTAAAATTTTGGATTTCCTTTCACTCTATTTGTTGATGATAAGTTGGTGGAAAAGTTTTAGAATATGTCATTGTCAATCATCAGAATATGCTAATCTCACTTTATTCTATTTGCACCAACCTTCTTCCTTTCTTCTCTCTCTCTCTCTCTCTCTCTCTCTCTCTCTCTCTCTCTCTCTCTCTCTCTCTCATGTTTTTGTTTTGGCTTTTTGATTTTTCACATTAGCACTCTGAAGTCAAGAACCAGGAAAATATTGAATTGCTTCTTTATATTTGGCCAAATTACAGTTTTGGTTCCTGTAGTTTGGGTCAGATTCCATTAAGACCCCAGTAGTTTCAATTTGTGTTAATTTTGCCTTTGTAATTGTCTAACGGTTGCAATTTGGGGATATGGCCTCAATTTTGTTAATTGAGTAGATAGAAAGAGCACGTGATGCTCGCGATTGGGTGTATTTTAGACTTTTTGGGTGGTCTTACTTCATTTTAGGTTACATGATTCCATTTTTACTCAACAATTGGGATTTAGGGTAAAATACCCCAATCTTGAGCAGCACAGCTCTTTCCATTGACTCAATGAATGAACTTAAGACACTGTATTTAGATTTCTTATCAAAAAAAATATACTGTATTCAGATTGCAACCGTTAGACAACTACAGGGACAAATTGACACAATAAAAAACATGGGGGCCTTAATGGAATTTTACCCAAACTATATAGACTATCTTCGTAATTTGGCCTTTCAAGGTGGTGACTTATAAGATTTATTTGTGCTTTTCCAACAGCTGGTTATGTTGATCTTCCTGATGTATTCAGAGTGGGATTTGTAATGGCTCTTGTGAATGCTGTCATCTGGGCATTAGTAGGGTCGTTCTGGTGGAAATTTTTGGGCCTTTACTGATTTACAGTTTCTGTGTAAGTAGATTATTGGTCTTCCTTGTATTATTTTCAGGGAAGACTTGAAATTGAGGTCATCATTTAATCAAAAACAGAATTTTCAAATTTTAGCCTTCGTTTATATTAAATTTAGCTCTAGTTTACAGTTTGCACAAGTGTAACGACACAAACTGAGAGGTGAATGATTGTTTTGGCGGAAGAGCCTATAATAAGAAGGGAAACCATAGGTTCTCTCCTAGTCTCTGTACTAGAGCAAATAATTTTCCCTTTTAAATTAGTATTATAGGCTTTTTCCAAGCATTCCTCACTACATATGCTAGTCTTGTCTTTTGGTTCCAACCAGATTGAGATATTAATATTAGTCCTACATATTGTCCACTCATATTATAACATGTAAATTCATATTATAACATGTAAATTGACGGGTAGAAAAGCATACAAAAATATAAAATTGTCATACGTACACAAGGCTTTCTATAGATCTCATCTGCTAAATACTCTAAAAAGAGCACAATTAATTCCACAGATAGAAAAGCATACAAAATGTAAAATTGTCATATGTACACAAGGCTTTCCATACATCTCATCTGCAAAATTATTGCATGTTATTTATGTCAGGGAACTCGTCAAATGATCTGAGCTTTTCAAGGATCAGTCTTTCTTGCTTGGCATCTATTGAATGTGTAGTCAAGAAATGAATACCAATATTTAGGGGAAGAAAAAAAGAATTCTGCATGCTTAAACTCTTTAAGTATATAAATTAATTAGTAAATAATTTTCATTATTATACTTTTCTGAAAAGCTCTCTAGTCGTGCACATAAAATCCAACAATATGATTCTACTGCAAAAATCATATATAGACAACCTACGCTCTCTCTTATCTTTAGTATAGAGCAGCTTCCCAACTTGATTTTGATAGCATTATAGCATAGTTTCAAACCAGTAAGAACCTTCAAAACCCTCCCTCCTCAGACTCTTTCTAACACAGCCAATTTGGAAAAACAATTTGCTATGGAGGCCAGATTCATGCTTTACTAAATTGGCCTTAAACATTACTTTCATGAAATAGATCTATTTTCAGATGAAGCACCAGGAGGAAAAGAACATTGGCTTTGTTTCGCGAACACACTAGACTTATAGGAATCAATGGTGACGATAGTGAAAGTGCCCTTCACATCAAATAGGACCGGGTATTTCAAGTGATACGCACCACAATCTATTAAGTGCAAAAATAATTTGTGCTCCATATCAGTAAAACATGCATGTATTAATGAATATGCAAGGACAGAACTTAACAGAAAAGGTGACGTGCACAAATAGCTGGCAAGGATACATTCCAGATCAGGGTTCTCAGTGAAATTTGAATGCAGAGCATTTCCAACACTGTCTACGATGGCTGAGGTAGTCATGGATGATTCAATGCATAGAATGGCTGTAATGGCATCTAACCTGGTGACCTCATTTCTGAACATCAGTCTTGCATGTGCTGCAATATTGGCTGAGTCAATATCTTAGGGAGCGAAGCGGGACATTTGCTTAAGATATTTTCTCAATAAAGAGAAAAATGTACCTTGAGCTAGGCGTATCAAACTCTCAAGCATGCGCACAGTTGTCCTTGCTGAATCACCAAAAAATAAAGGTACAATTAAATGGATATAACGAAGATGTCTAGATTTAACAAAGAAAATTTATTTTAGTGGAACCTGCATTGCCAGTTGCCGATCTTCTTTGGAGTTGATAATAGCTCGAGATAACTATCTCAGCCTCCTTCGTAAGGACTGGTCTGAAGTACCCTTTTACAAAGTGAATATATCTGCAAGATTTCCTCAAAATTCTGGATCTCATACTCTCTCAAACACAGAATTGTAGAATGTGATGCAACACTGAGGGTTGCACGTAAAACACAACTGCCCACAGTAATAAGGTCATTTCTTCTAGTAAGTGTTTTTTTTTTTNTTTTTTTTTTTTTTTTAATTTATATTTTTAAAAAACACAAATTTATTAGAGGAGATTGCACCATTGATCCATTTATTTTTCACTTAGTTCCATATTGGTCCATGTTTTTTTTTTCGCTTGATATTGATCCACTAACTTTGTAATATGTTCCATTAGTGGACCAATATGAAACTTTTTACAGAAAAGGTTGACCAATGGTGCAATTTCCTCAATTTATCAAGGAGAAAAATGAATACAAGCAGTGGACCAGAGTCCACCCGAACATATCTGCTCAGCTACAAAACACTATTACAACGAAACAATACAAGCATCCTAACTAAAATTAACACAGCAGCCCTCCAATCTAGGTAAATTGCAGAGGAAAGGACCTTAAATTCTGCTGTGACCGAAGCCAAAAGAGCTGCACAAAATCTGACTCTCTCCCAAAGCACCTCTACTCCTACCCGCTTATAATCTTCAAAGATTCTCGATTTCTTTCCAACCGCAAAACCAAAGATTGCTAACGTCATACATCCCCCTAAGACTTTAGCTTTCTGTCCTTTACCCAACATTCTGCTGTTCACTAAGCAAAGAAAGCAACCTTAAAATCACATAACTACCCCCAAACTCCAAAAATAATGTCTGCCACAACTTTAGAGTAATAGGACAGAAAAGAAACACATGATCATTACTTTCCCCCATCTTTTAACAAAATGTACACCAATTTGGAGAAATAACCATATGGCGTCTCATTTGGATAAAATCACAGGTATTAGCTCTCCCGTGTACCACAATCCAAGCTAGAACCTTCACCTAACTTGGAAGATTTGGTTCGCAGATTAATAGTCTCAAATCCCATTTTTCCATCGGGTGAATTATAAGGTTCCTTATTCCGGTTGTAAAGCGGAAGAAGAGGACCAATACCTTAAAACTGCCAGGAGCAACACATGGTGATGTGTCAACCATGTGGCTTTTCGGTTCTCTCCATCCACAACCCCCCTCCTCTCCATCAACACATAAAATAAAAGCACTTTTTTAAGTTCTCGTGATCTCTGATCCTACAAACATGTATAGCTTAGTAATTGGTTGGTATGTGTACCTTCTGAGAAGTTCCTACTCACAATTTTTTGTGAACAACAAACAAGAAAATAGAACTTTAACAAGTATTACGGAAAAGAAAACACAAATCGGGGTTTAAATTAAGCTCTTCATAGATCCAAAGAAAAAAAATTAAGAAAAAAAAAAAAAGAAGTGAGCTCTCTTTAACTAAGGAAAACAGTTTACCTACGCAGCAAAAGAAATGGCCAGATGCTGGCCAAATCTTCATCATGGTTGCCTTGGTCTGGTTCTCCCTGAAAATTGTTTATTTAAAAAAGGAAAAAATAAGTCATGATTAGATTTATCCAAATGGCTGCATGAGACAACAGGGTGCGATTTACATGATCTTAAGAGCAGATTACCTCAGAAAGAATGTGAGATGACACGACCGCATCCCATTCAGGATTCTTTGTATCCAATAGTACAAGGACTATATCAAATCTGCTCAATAAGGGACCGGAGAGTGCCGTATTGACAGACAGAGCTACAGCAGGTAAGAATGATGAAAATCAGAGAACATAAAATTAGGTTCAGCTGAGTGACTGATAATTTGGAAGAAATATGCTCTTTTGACAGGCCAGAATTTAAGGACTCCAGTCATCATTACTGTCACATATACCCTAAGCAAGTGATTCAAGAAACAAAAAGTTTATAGCCATCACTAGTCAAACAACTTGCACAGTCAAGTGATCATAATCTAAACAAATAAATCCAACTAACAAAATCATCTGAATGTAAGTAATAGATTGATCAAAACAACAACAAATAAAGTAATACATTGATCAGCATCATAGTGTCCCTTGGGATTTGTTGCACCAAAAACAATTGTTTTAGTACTGAGAGTTGTCACAAGACCAGCCTAGCAGAAAGAGAGAGAGAGAGAGAGAGGAAAAAAAAGATCAGTAGTCAGCTTCGATACATAAAAACCAAACAATAATAGTATAAGATGTGGACGTCTATAAAGGTTTCGAACAAACAGAAGAAAATTTATAAACATGTAGTTTAGAGGGGAGAAGGGAAGAAAATAGTTCTATACACATGGATAGAAATTGAAGCACCATTTCAAATATAAATAAAACAATGGAAACAGCAGGGGCAATCCAATTTCTGTAGTGCATATAATATCTATTGTAGCAATTTAAAATAAATGCATCCTAATTTTTGCTTACACGCTTTTACTGAATTATTTCTCGGATATCTATTTGTTGATAAAATAAAGAAAAACAGGTGCCACTGAGGGGTAATGTGTCTGCCAAATAGAAATAATCTTTAATAGTGTGCATGTTGTTAGTAGGAAATCAAGCATACAAGGTCTTTGTTCTTGTTTAAATATTCGAAGAATTCTGAAAATTCAAGAGCAAGAGTAAAAAGCAACATGATAAAAATAGAGAGAAACAAGCTCATTGTGAAGGCCTGAGGGTAACACAGTGAATTTCTTACTTCATTGCTTCACATGGCAGCACAACTTGTACAAAACCAAGGCCAACCTTATGCTTAACCAAGTGTACATTAAGAATGAAGACCCTCAGAAGGGCTAGGTCGACTCTAGCTTACCCAGATCCAAGTCTAGATAATCTTTTTTTTTTTAGGTGAGCAAGTCTAGGTATTACTATTTCCTTAGAGCAACCTCATGCTTAACCCAAGTCTGCATGTCTGCATTGCTGACCTTGCGGAAAGTTTCTTGTGAACACTCTAAGTTCAGCCAGATTTTGAGTTATTTAACATGCTAAATGCACCTTACACAGTTTCAAATCTCCCATGAGACCACATACTTTCAATAAATAAAACATAATCAAAAGATGGTACCTTGGCAACACTTATAGTCTGCTGCTCCATTGCTTCATGTATGGTTGCCCTATCATGTTCTCTCATGCTGTCAAAGTAAAAGTAGCTTGATATTATACGCCAAAAAGCACACCACTAAAGTTAAAGTTTATATTATGCAATATTCTGAGACTTTGTCTGGATTTTAGAAATGTTGAATGAAATGGACAAGAGCTGAAATACTCAAGAAGAGCAATTAAATCTCATATTTTTTGGGTTTAGCAGCAAAAGTACATGCACACACAAGATGACAATGACACGCTACTTTGTACCAACTAAATACAAGCAAATAGTTCACCTACAGTTCAATTCCTCATATTTTCTTTGAGTTTAGCAGCAAAAGTACACACACACATTTGAATATTCTAAAAGTATAGTCACCTTGTTCTATATGATTCATTATACATGCTTGTCAGTCATGCCCACTAGCCATGAAGATGGTGAGGATAGAGATAATATTATTGACAGTGAAGTATTAATGAGATAAAAACAATCATGGTATCGTAAGGTCAGAACATAAAAGTCATGTATATATTAATTAGAATTCATGATGAAAAAAAACTAGAAACAAATGTTCCATTAAGCCATCAAAGGACAAACCTATCAAATTCGTCTATGCAACAAAGTCCTCCATCAGCCAAAACAAGTGCTCCAGCTTCCAACATCCATTCCCCTACATATTCCATCCACATAGTTAACTCATTTACACTGATTTTGGACCCCCAAAAAAAGGGCAAAATAGTACATAGAGATCAAATAATTCTTCTCAATTGAATGATGTAAGTTAACATATGTGCCTCACAAGTCAATATAAACCACTGGAAAGTCTATTCTCACTGACGCTCTCTCTCTCTCTCTCTCTCTCTCCCCCTCTAAATTTTACCATCTTCGATCAAGGGTAAAAACACTTCTTTGGCTAATTGTCCTGGCATAAAACCAAATCGGCTCTTCAACAATATACTTTCATATCTTCATAAGCTAATCACTCTCCATTAAAATTTGATGCTTTAGACAAAGTTTTAGCCAAAATAATTTACTACAGAAACTCTTTTTTGTCTTTTTTTGGTCAAACAGCAACTTTTTAATCATATTCATTACTTTTCTGACAGTAATTCTGATGTAGAACTAACTGAGGTTTGGCAGAGAAAGCTAGGAGAGGAGAGAAATGAATAGGGAGGAAGAAGAAACAGATTAAGACCTTGGAATAATAGGTGGGATTCAGGAAGAAAAATCTGAAGTTTATAATTCAATAATCAGTCTAAACAAAATGAATTGCAATATCCCAATTTTTAGAGGCCATAACTATGTGATAATCATAAAAGCTAACCCTAAGATAATACTAAAATTGTCTAGATACATACCTAGATAAACATGAATGAAAATACAACCACATCATGAAAGTGACAAACATAGAAGCGGCGTGTGGTGGCTAATCTCTATAAAATTCGTTCTTAAACAATAAACATTGATATTTTGGTGTATCTACTATATCTTTGAACTATGTCAGCCATATGAATGTTTCCAAAAGAAACTATATAAATATTATAGGCTTGAACAAGGGAAAAACTCATGAACAGTCATGTTGGAATATCAAGTACTTAGGACCACACGTCTCAAGCACAACTCCTCACTTGAAGCATTCACACTGCACAAGAGATACTCTGTTCCATATGATATGCAAATATCTCTTTCATGCCGTGCATCAATGCTTTCTATTCAATTTATTTACAAACAAGTCACACAGAAGGATGAAAATCACCTACATACATAATGTCAACTTAAATGAAAATAGTGAGGAAGCAATTGATGGAGGAAAACCTTAATCAAACCATTTCCATAGCTCCAACTTAATGATTCAGATGCAGTTATGAAAACTTACCTCCATCCTTGACTGCAGTGACGGTTAATCCAGCGCTTGTGCTTCCTAATCCAGTTGTAATAACAGATCGGTTGCTCAACTTTGCAGCAAACTTCAAGAACTGAGATTTTCCAGTACCTGAGAATTTTAGCTAGTAATGATACATATAGTACATGAATCTATTTCAGTCTAAAGATTCATCAAGATCCAGATATATCTCTGTAACTGGATAGGACTTTAATCGGGTATGTGTTTCGGTGTGTGTTTCACTGCTTCGACATGCTTTCATATGCAGTTGTGTGTGTATTATGATTGATATCTATTGAAGCCAGTAATATGAGAGATTAAGCCAATTTTAAGTTAAAAATATAGTCAACTAAAGAGTGATTTCTTTGTGATGTGAAAGAAAATACAATGTATATATTTGTTTAGGCTAGATGTCAAAAAAGAGTAGCTAATACACGATCATTAGATTATCTACTCATGCACCTGTGTGTGAAGGTGAAACATGCTTTTAAGTCAAAACATAGTTGTATCACTACGGGGTCAACCTAACACGTAGACATTTAAACCCTAAACCCAACTTACAAGTAACAAGACATCACATGCATCATTGCTGTTATATTTACTCTTTTACCTTCCAGCATTGTCTTCTTTTTAGAGTCTACTAAAGCTCATTAAGAGAATATTCTATTGAAAAAACCAAATAAGATAGGGACAAGATGGTTTATAAGGGAAAAACTAACCAGGTATATATGACAAGTAAACTGGCAAACATATCAGCATTGTGCATAGATAAGTCAATGCATGCAAAAACTTATTTTTTGGTGGTAAAGCAACATTAGGACCGAAGCTTTAAAGAGTCTTCTTATATTTTTTAGGGTATCCAAACTTCAATATAGAAACAAAAAGATAATAAGATTCCTCACCTCCTTCTAAAGTTATATGCCATATTAGGAAAAAGAAATGCCCTGAGTATATAAATTACAAATTAAGAGAGTCCTTTATGTATAAGATTAGATAAGATAAGCTTCTTGTTATTGCTTCTTTTTTTTGGGGCTTTAGTGGACTTCTTGTCCACTGTTTTTGTACTGTGTAGTTTTATTGTTTATTAGCAATAAAATTGTCTCTTTCTCAAATAAAAAAAAATTATCCCAAATATTTATCGCATCCTTCTCAAAGATGCAGAAAGTGTAGAATGGAGAAGATGTAAAGCCTGTAAAACGTGATTATTAACAGTTTTCAGTCATTAGAACTCTTCAGTCTTGGATGCATCTAACAGGTTAAAACTAAGTTCTGGGTATCAACCAAGTTACGGACATCCGAATAAGAGAACAACTCTTAATATAATTTCATTCATCTAAGGTCCCAATATAATCATAGGCAACACCCATCTTATATTACCCAGCATCACATGCACTTTTTTTAACTGGTTATGCAAAATTCCATTTTAAATTAAAATATCCCTCAACTTAAAGGTTTGCAGTACGCCCAACCTCATAGCAGCAAACCCTCTTTATATAACCTCAACTTTAAACCTTATGAAGAATACGCACACAATACAATATGGGATCCAAAGTTGTACTATAAAAATGGATAAGTGCAAATGATTGTATAATTAAAGCAAAACATGAAGTTCAGTTCACTTGGACCTTTTTTAAAAAGTCATCATTCAGGTATTATAGCCTCTAAAGTGACAAAGAAATATTAAAAAGTAACCTGGATCACCAACCAAAAGCAAATGAGACTCTCCTCGAACCTTTGTCCCAGAAGCATCAACATGTTGCACACCCCCAATAAGTGTTAATGCAACTAATTTGAACAAAGAAAATGTAAGCATAATTTTTAAAAAGGAAAAACTTAAAAATAAATGGATCAGAAATTGAAATCTGGGAGGAAAAGGGAAAAGACATACAAAACAGAGACACACCAGTTAAACTTTTTGGTCATACCACCAAAACCTCTAAACTAGTACATTTACAATTTAAGACATATTCTTCTTAAAAAAAAAGTTACAATTCAGACATATTAGTAAATAAATGAAACATGATGTGTGGATGTCTATATACCTGCAAGCTTTACAGTAAAGAGTCCAAAGACTTGTGGGCAAAGACCTCGTAGAATGGCATTTCTCCCTGTATAATTCTCAAAAGAATAGAAAAAGATGCTCAAGCTCACAACATAACATGACATGACTCCACAAAAATAAAAATAAAAATTAATATCCTACTTATTCTTCAATGCTACAGCCATAACAAGACAAGGTCATACAATAACACCATTTCATAGATAGATATTTGTGAATCAATAATTTTTTTACCTTTCAAAGGTGTATCTTTGAAGTCTGACCAGAACTGCTTGAATTTTATAATAACATCATCTGGTATATCAATTTCTGACTTCAGCTCATTAGTTCTCCTAAATATGAAAGGAATAAACTTATTTGAAAAATCAAATATAAAAATGTAAAATCTAGGGGAAGTAGAAACAATATGAATTTTTTCTGCTTCCACTTGGATATACTTTCAAACAGTCAACTACTTTCGCTAGCATATACAACAGAGTTAAGCTGCCGAGGCAGATAAGGTATACTTGGGAAGGATGGAACTGAAATCCAATAGAAGCAGTACCAAGCGTTGCTCAAAAGTTATAGATGTCCATTTCAATTATACAAAACACAGTACAAAATATTAAGCCTTGTATGACCTTGATGATGAAGGAAGATAAACAAATGTTCCATAGTACTTAGAGAATAGAGTACTATTAAATCCATTAATGATATAAATTAAATAAAAAGAACTATTAAATTTACCTAACATAATTAGCAACTAACACAGGATCCAAGTCACAGCGCACATCTTTTAAGTCTGGAGACCACTTTGCAGTTAATATCCCAGTAACAATTATGTCATCTGCATTGACAATAATAACAGGAAAAAAATATATGCATTTATGCATCTATAACAGAAGAACCAAGAAAGATAATTGATAATAGATACTTAAAAATAAAGCACAAGGAAAAGATGCAGGCACAAATTACAACCACATCTTCCAACGAATTGGTCCAAACCACCATTAGGGGAGCATTATTAATAGCAGAAGGTATTAAGGCTACTGTAGGATGATAGAGATCAGATGAAGACTTATGTGAGGCAGTGACGATGGAACAACTATTAGAGGAGTCTTTAATTATTTGCATATTCTGGAGTCTTTAATTATAACTTGCATATTCTGGAGAACTAATGAGCTGAAGTCAGAAATTGATATACCAGATGATGTTATTATAAAATTCAAGCAATTCTGGTCAGACTTCTAAGGCACAAGTTCTCTGTTTTGTGTGAGTCATTAGTAATTACACTTTCGGGATTCCTAGAAGTCATTAATAAGGGTTGAGCCCGAATTCCAACAGAAGCATTGGCCTGGAGATAAACAGCTACTCAAGGTCTGCTGTTTCCTCTAGGGACCAAGGAGTCCCATGGGTGAAATCTTACCTTGACTTTGAACTTTCTATTTTCTGGTGCCGCATATTAATATCTGCTAGTTCTTCAATTTACATTGTTGAGTTGTTATTTACTTTCTACCTCAGCTTTCATTTCTGCATTCTAAATAATTCATAAACTATTATTAATCATGTTTATTCAAGCTTACTAATCTGGTTCAGCGAAAGTGTCTTGCATTCAGATACCCCTAGGTTGTTCTACATCAAAGGATGGAATTTTATGCTATCTTTGTAGAAGTATGCACAGAATCCATGGGGACCCTCTGCTGCTGCCCCTAATTACAATTTCAAAGAGAAGGGCTCTAGAAATTACAGAAAGTTTTGTTTGACTGAATCAGTTTGGTAGGGCTCAAGTTGCTAAGCAACCAACCAGAGTTTCCTAGTTGGAGAGAACAGATATCTATGATCTGTAGAACACTTTTTTTTGTTAGTTGGCATATAAGAAGCTTAAGGATATTTGTCCACCTATGTCCAAACTCCTCTAGAGAATAATAATGATTATAAAAAAAGTCACTTTTCCTTACAACTGTGAGGATTTATGGTTTGTAATAGATTTTCTAAATGGCTTGTTTATTAGCCATCTTATGATCCGTGATTTTTGAAATAGCACACTTTTTCTTTTTTCGGTTCTCTAGTAAAAATTTTAAGAATCTCATTCAACATGCAGCACCCTTTTCAAATGCTAAGTTTCCATAACTACAGTCTACATCTTAAGTAAACTGCAATTGAACCTTAATTTATTACTTTAAAAGGCACGGAAATATATGGTTATCTTAAAAGGTTTAACCTGAAAGAAATCTATATCAAGCAGATTTTTCTACTATCCAAGTGTTTAACTTCAATTTTGAAATTAATAAAACGGGAAGGTTGTAAGAAGAAATGAAGTTTCCCTGTCAAACTGAAACCAGTAATAGAGTGAGATAAATTTAAAGAAAATAAGAAACCAGAGATTCCCAGAATTTAGTACCTCCGGCTTTAACAATATCAACTAGATCATCCTTTAGAATGACAGGGATTGAGCGAGGAATGGCCCCAACACCCAAGACATGTGTACTCTCCTGAATTTTGATTTCCTGGTAATCATGGCATGTTATAGAACCTTCTAAATGGCTGAACTTTGTGCCTTCACAGGGTTTAGACCTCTGTCATGGGACAAATCAAATCAGACACCAACCTCCGAAAACATATTTATATAAGAGAGACATGACTCTTAAAAAGGTGCAAACTGTAAGTGAAATAAAAAGAAAGTCTCCTCCTTCAACGTGTAAATGCTAATGCAAATATAATGTGCGATTGAATATGTCACTCTTAAAAATTAAAGTGCTATTTTCTCTTCTTGCTTGGCATGATTTAAACCAAAGACCTACCCCAATTAATCCCCACCCTGTAACACTTGAGCCAAACCCTAGAGTGATTGCAAACTATGAGATTTCTAAAAATAACCCAATCAAAGATCTAGATGACTACTTTCCTATTGAAAAAAGTATCTAGATGAATTCTTAATGTTTTACATGCACCCACATACCTCATTTGATAGTTGCTAATGATAACTACATTTTCAATGTCGTTTTCAGCCGTCCCAAATAAAAAGTAGCAAATAATATTGTTAGGAAATCTGAACTTGAGTCAATAATAACCTGAGAGGGGCAATATGATGGTAGTTTCACAGAGTTTCTCGATTCCAGCTCAGGATAAACCAGGAATCTGCAGACATAGTTAACTCAACATAAATAGGAATTTATTCCGATAGAAACTGGAATAATATAGATATGCATATGTGTTTTATTTGTACCCAAAAGTCTTTGTTTAAAAAACTATTGAGTATGAAGAATGCTAACAGATGGTAGTCAAGATTTATTAGTACCATACGAAGTTTATGAACAAATATTTCATAAGCAAGCGCATTTTATATGCATGCAGATCTTTCTATCTTTCCAAAAACACAGACTGTGAGTAAAAGTTGGGGAGAAATAACTCACTCGTGCTTGCATTTCTGGCACATATACTTCCTCTCCCCTTCATACATCTTGATTGCTCCAGACCGAATTACCGTCCCTTTGAGGGTGAGAAGAATCCCACGATGCTTCACTCTCACGCGTCCAATGCTCGGAAACGTCTCTGCTTGCACAGCCAAATACACAAATCGACCAACAATTTATAACAAATTTGAGAATACCCAGTTGAAAGAAATAGCTCCAAATAATTTGGAAAGAGCTTAAATAGAAGCAAACCAGGGCATTCAAGTGGTGAACCACCGATATCAATACGAACATGAATGAATTCCTTCTTTATCCCTTTATGGGAACCTGTCAAATCCCCCAGTATGACTTTCTACACACAATACAACACATACCCACATCAAAATTCATCATTTCAACAAGTTCTGTTCAAAAATTAAGGTAATGAGTATAATTATACACAAAATTTGCATACATACATGAGCCCAAACAGCCGCCTCGTCGAAGAGGCGCAAGTACTCTGTGGGTTGAGAGAAGACGAGGTGCGCGAGCGGAGGATCGTCATCCATAAGCTCTGAAAAACTAGGACAAAAAGCGATAGATGAAGAAATATAGCTTAATGATGAGAGAGTGAAAAATACAAAGCATTCAAAAGGAAAAAGAAAGTGATATTGGTTTGATGGGTCATGTTGTACTTGGCGTAAAGAGAGTAATGAAGCTTGGGGTCAAGGGAGAGAGCGATGGAGCGAAGTTGGTCGGAGTGGTGGCGTATGAGAAACGCCGCCAAGTCTTTGACGTGAGCGGGTCGCTCATCCTTTGCCGCCGAGTCCATGTGTGAAAGTGTGACTGTGAGTGAAGAAAGGTGAAGTGAACCTTGGGTATGGGCGGGAACTAATATGTGGGTTTTTTTCCATTTTATTTTGGAAAAACGCCTTTTTATGGATAATTTTTTACGTGTATCACCGTTAACGTTGCGTAACAAATCCAACATATATAAATGGTTTTTAGGGATTAGCTGAAACACCAAAGTCGTAACTGGTAAATGAAATAATATCATACCAAAATAAATCATTAATGAGATAATATTTACGTGTAAATTATTTAAAAGCTTATTACATCATCTTTAATATAAATAAACTCATTTAAAATGTTATAATAACAAATACTTCACTTCTTGATAAATAAGTTCGCATTAAAAATTTTTTAAGTGCTTTTATGTGTGAGTTTGGCGTATTTATTTATTTTTTTAATTAGACAAATTATTATTTTTAAATATTGATAATTTTTATGTTGAAACAAGGTTAAATATGGTTTTATATTTTGTGTTTAATTTTAGTTTCATTAATTTTTGATTTGTTTGTGTAAGAAAATACATAGGATATATTTATAAGTACTATTTTTATGTAATTTAAATAGTTATTTTTGCAAATAGTAGAATAGACCGGCTTAATAATTTTGAATTATGTGCGATATGAAAAAAAATTTATAGGTAAATTGACAATAAATTTATAAAGGAATAATGTTTTTTTTTTTTGCCAATAAACTTTTAAAGG
>QANT01003370.1:0-11937 GCA_003254885.1 Purshia tridentata | reverse complement strand
TTATTTAGGACACATATTATAGGATATGTCGTAGTTTATAACACATATTTTAAATTGTGTTAGTCTAGAACACGTATTTAAGTTTGTACTAATGTGAAAGTTTTCGTCACCTCATTTAAAGAGCCTGTTAAAATGGGGGATAAATTGATCTTTTCATATTAAATAAAATTTAATTCAATTTTTAAATTAAAAAAAAGTAAAATTTAAAAGTAAAAAAGATTACTACTAAATAAAATTAGAAATAAAAAATATTTAAATTAAAAAAGAAAACTAGAAAAGATTAAAACAAAAAAAAATTTAAAAAAATTAAAATGAAAAACCATTAAAACTAATAACAACAGAATGATGGTTCAGCTTCTGCAACCATCGCACAACCCAATCCACCCCATCCCAACCCAACTCGGTGGCCTACCCGCCTGTGGCAAGCACGACTTCACCCTCCCCCTTCTCTCTCTCTCCATCTCTCTCTTTATTAATTTCTTTCATCTATCATTTTTCTCTTTCTTTCTCTCTGTCTCTTTCTCTCTATTTGTTTCTCTGTGTAATTAGGGTTGGTGATAGTGAGAGGCGGTGGTAGGGATGCAAGTTAACGAAATTATTGCAAGGAGTGAGAGAGATGGTTTGATGAGGGCAAAGGATTTGGGATGTGAAGGTTGTGGAAGAGATTGTAGAGAAGAAGGGAATGATGGGAGAAAGAGACAAAGATGGAGATAGAGAAAAAGATAGAAAGAGAGAAAAAAAGAGATGAATATTGGTGAAATGGGGAGTAATGAGCAATTTGCACCTTCACATCCAACCTCCTTGTTAAGGATGGGTGGGAGGGGTGCAATATGCACCTCCTCTTCTTTTGGTTTTTTCTTTTTTGTCTGTTTTTTTAGTTTTAATTTTTTTTATTCTATTTAAAAATTAATTTTTTATATTGAAAAGTAATTTAATTGGTCTTAAATTATATCACTGAGTGTCACGTGATTTCACTTGAACAGGTTTATTAATTGAACGAAAAATCTCACATTAATATAAACTTAAAATATGTGTCTTAAACTAGCACAGCTTAAAATTTATGTCTTAAACTATGACAGATCCTATCATATGCGTCATAAAAGAAAAATTATTCCTATAAATTATTAGCATTTAACTTGTTATAAACTTATAAGTGGTTGGCCCCACTATCATGTCATTAAGCTGACGGGTAGGACGGCTACACAAAATTATTCTCCCTAGAATTTATATTCGGGTTTTTCTCTGGTTTGCCGTTTGCGTTATTTGCGTGCGTTGGAGCGAAACACATTTTACATCCATTCCTACCAAACATTCTTTCCCTCCATAAACCCAAAACCCCTCTCCAACACTCCCTCAGTCCACTGCCCACTCCCCCAATCGCCATGCTCATACTCTCCTCGCTCCTCCTCCGCCACAACCGCCACCACCACCGCCACCTCATTAAACCCTTCACCACCACCACCACCACTTCACCTCCACCGCCGCCTCTCACGGTGTCTCTCTCTCACCCAATCTACCTCATATGGTCCTCCAACACCTCCCTCGGCAAAACCCTAGTCTCCACCGGCCTAGCCGCGGCCTCTCTCCTCTCCCACCGCCACCACCGCTCCTTCCTCTACCTCAAGCCTGTCCAGACCGGCTTCCCCGCCGACTCCGACTCCCGCTTCGTCTTCTCCAAAATCACTTCCCTCGCCCTCCGCCGCAGTCGCCGCTTCCCCTACCTCTCCCTCCTCACATCCAACCATGTCCTCAAGGCCTCCTCTTCCGCCTCCCGTTCCATCTTAGCCCCCGAAGTTCCTGAAAATTACGGCAACGGCATGCTTGATTTGGATTGGTGTGAGAAGGGGAGCGTTGTTGGGTTAGATGCTGGCAATGCCGCGTATTCGGAGCTGGTTTGTAAGACAATGTACGCCTGGGGAGACGCTGTCTCGCCGCACTTGGCTGCCGAGAGAGAGAACGGGTTGGTGGAGGACTCGGCCTTGCTCAAAATGGTGCAGAGGTGTTTGGAAATTGGGGTTGAGAAGGAGAAAGAGGGTTCTTCTTTTTGTGTGGTTGAGACGGCGGGTGGGGTTGCCAGTCCAGGGCCTTCTGGGTCACTTCAATGTGACTTGTACAGGTACTTCTATTTCATAGTTTGGTTATATATGCGTTGAGTAGCCTTGTCATTGCTATTATAAGTCAAACGAATTCTAAATATGAGAAATTAGTATATGCGAGCAGGCCTTTTCGTTTACCTGCAATTCTTGTTGGAGATGGACGTTTGGGTGGTATTTCCGGAACCATTTCAGCTTATGAAAGTTTGAAACTTCGAGGCTATGATGTTGTTGCTGTTGTTCTTGAGAATCATGGCCTTGTAAATGAGGTTCCTTTAGCATCATATCTTCGAAACAGGTAATTGTGATTAATAATGATTACTATATACTCTTAAGGAAATATATATGTAGACAGTAATATCTAAACAATGCTCATGTATTTTGTTCCACTCCCTTTGACCTGATATTGTAATTTTTCTTTTGTTTTCTGTCATTTTTAACATCTATATTTGTTTTTTAGTGTTCCAGTGCTTACGCTGCCACCTATTCCACAAGACTTGTCAGATAACCTTATGGAATGGTTTGATGATGCTCAAAACGTATTTGATTCACTGATGGAAGTAATGCTTTCAGCTTACTCCAAACGAATCAAGAGATTGCATGACATGCCGAAGAGGGCAGTGGATGTTTTTTGGTGGCCATTTACCCAGCACACATTTGTACCAGAACGAGATGTTACAGTGATTGATTCACGCTGTGGTGAGAACTTTTCAGTCTTCAAGGTTTGTATCACAGAATATGCTGCTTCACTAATTATATGGTGCCACCTCCCACCTCCCACCCCCCATATGTGCGTATTCTGCATTCTGTTTTTGAATTTTATTTTTGCTTCTATTTGAATAAACCAACCCACCCTCTTTGAGGTGATAATTAGTCTGTTATTGTTTCTGTAACATGCCTAAATAATAACTTTGCTTTGTTTGATTTTAGGTTCAAAATGATGATGTCATAACTCAACAATTTGACGCATGTGCAAGTTGGTGGACTCAAGGGCCTGATGCTACTTTACAGGTCATATCTATGATTATCTTTTATTAAATGTTGGTAATTTTTTATTGGTCAACAAATGTTGGTAATTATATTTGATTTCAATCTAGTTGATTGATGGCCAGATCTTACATATTTCACATCCATAGTGCTTCTTTATATCTTTATATTTTACAAGAACCTTGATCATATCATTCCTGGAATATATTTTTATTGGTCTCATGTATATTTTGTATCATAATGTTGTCCATTTGCAACTTAGTTTTTCATGCATTCAGTTTATGGTTAGTCAATTCAAAATGTATGAGCATGCTTATAGACTTCTCAATTGATAAGAAAGCATGGAGTTGGATCTTTAGAAGGGCTGTGATACCCTCTCATTGAGAACAAAGTTTGTTGTAATATTATTTTTTGGCTTTCTTATGGACGGCCAGGATAAAGATTATTCCCCTAGTTTTCACCATTCAATCTTTCTTGGATTCTTTATTCTCTGTGTTTTTATTTTTTGAAAGTATATTGCTTGTCTGCAAAGGTTTTCCCCATTGGTGTCATCAATAAATGATTTTATTAGTTTCAAAATGGCAAAAAAAAAAAAGGAATGTCTAAAGTTTTTTAATGTGATTTTTTGTCTAGGTGGTTTCAGACTGAGCTTGCGAGGGATATAGGTTATGCTGCTGCAAGATTTGGGCATGTTATGTTTCCTGAGAATGTTTATGAGCCAGCCTTAGAATGTGCAGAACTTTTGCTTGAAGGTGTTGGAAAAGGTTGGTTTCTGTATATTCTTTTACCTTTTATTTATTTATTTTTTTTCTTGGATGTTACTGCCTTTGGTTTGAAAACACATGTACATTAGCTATAGTTTTGCAATTTCTTGTTGCTAATGAATCTTTTATTTGAGTATGTGACTCCCTCTTTGTTGCCAAAGGCCCAAAGGTAATATCTATGGTACAGATAGAATCCAAAGGGTAGTGATTTATTACAAAATATTTTAAATTTTTCATCCATATTCTAACATATACCCCTGGGTATTTTCCCATCTGCTTATGTTTGGTTGGTGTCAATTTATATGGATAGGATTTCTCTATCTGCAGGGTGGGCTTCTCGAATATATTTTTCGGATAATGGATCTACAGCAATTGAGATTGCATTGAAGATGGCATTCCGTAAATTCTCTTATGATCATGGAATCCTTTTGGATCATCTCAAGGACAACTCAGCTGAGAGATATCCTGAGCTAGTGGTGGGCCTCATTAGTTCTTCATCACCATTTATTTAGTATAATATTGGTTTAATTTAACAAGCTAAAACTGCATCTTTTGTAATAACCATAATCTTTTGAACACGTAAATTTCTAGAACCTAATTTCTGACCTGATAAAAGCTCTCCTCCCTGAAACCAATAAAACAAAAAATCTCTGTTGGTTAAAATATTCCTAAGCTTCTCTGCCCATTGTTATACCTTTATCTTGGTCCTTCATAAACTAAAAACCCATTCAGCAAGTTGTAAAATTACATACTCTAATTCCAGCTTCACATGCATACTGTTTTCATGGATAGTGAAATTTAATACTGATTGAGTATCAGTTATATTCTTAATGGACAATATAATAATAATATATCTCCATAATTCCTTTTTTTTTTTGTTTTTGTTTTTAAATGAGTGAACTTACAAAGTGCACACATCCAGAAATTTTCTGACTGATGCTTGATGTGGGCACCAGCCTATGTGTCCAGCATCAACTAATCAGTCTTCTAGGTGCTTGTTTGGTTTAGCATAGATTGTGGTACATGTGCAATGACTTGGACCAATTGATGCACAACTGAATTGTCATGAGCAAATGAAATTTTGTTGGCAAATATATATTCAGTTAAGTGACTTGGGAGTAAGACTTCTAATATATCCATTTTGCCGATTGTTCAATTGATCACATTTAAAGTTTGTTGTGCAAGAGTAATTAAGTCTTCCAACTTTGGATATATACGTTTGACACCGTATTTTGAAGTTGCAATCATTAATATTCAGAATATCTGAGATGACAAATGATACTGAGAGCACACACTATTTTGGCAAGTTTATGCTAATTTACTAATCTAGTATCTGCAGCATTGTCACATGAGTATCTACTTTTAATTTGGCACCCTATGGATTCAATCATTAGAATGATATTAATTGAGTGCTATTGCTTTTCGTGTTTCACTTGTACATGTTTGTCTAGTACTAGAATAGTCAGTGTAAGGCAAACAGGAAAAGGATTATTCACTTTAGATTAAATAACCTTTCTAGCTACTGTTTTTTCTATAATGAATTTCAATATCATTATTTTTTTTGGGGCTTGGGGAGGAGTTGAGGGAGGTGGTCAATTTTGTATTGTTGGACTGTGTAGGTTGCCTTTGGATTGCTTGTCTATTATAACAATCCATTAATAAGGTAATTTGGAAGCTATGGCAACAATTTTCTTCAATTCTGTTGACATAGGGTTTGAATATTGCAGGTCCTAGCTCTTAGAGGATCTTATCATGGTGATACTTTGGGTGCTATGGAAGCACAAGCACCATCGTCTTATACAGGCTTCCTCCAACAACCATGGTATGAATATTTTGTCACGAATATCATAGTTATACAATGACCAAATGTAAATATTTTTGTCTCAACTTTTGGAGTTATTCAGAGACCAACAATATCATAGCTCCTATTTTATCATAATTCTTAAGATTGAATGCTGGCTGATGATGGCATAGATAGGAGTTGATAGACTATTTACTTTAAAATGGGGTGCAGTTGCTGACTATAGACTGTTTTTTATTTTTCTTGGCTATCAAGTTTCAACAACTTTTCACTTGAAAAATTTCCCTCTTATACAACCTGTTATGTTTATGTTTGTTTTCATCTTTTTAATTACTTTGTACTGAAAACATATAATATTTAGATATTTTTTACTTACCAAATATATCACCCTGAAAAATCACTATGTAGTTTCACTACTTGAAGGGTTGCATTTATCTTTTATATCTTGATTCCGTAAACTTATCTATGAATCAAACTAGCTAGTTGCAATAGAGAAGAAGCAATTCTGTAGCTTGTCATTGAACCTAGTTAATATTTATAAATTTTAACTGCAGGTATAATGGAAGAGGTTTTTTTCTTGATCCTCCTACAGTCTTTTTGTGCAACACTATGTGGAACCTTTCACTACCTGAAGGGTTGCATTCTGAGAGTTTAAATCTTAAAAATATGAGTAAGTGACCTTGTTTTTTCGGTCCCAGTACCTTTGACTTGGGTACCATTTTCTTACATTCATTAGCATTGTTACAGGCTTCTATTCTCGTGATGATGTCTTAGACAAGAGCAGGGACAAGTCAGATCTTGCTGAAATTTATTCCTCTTATATATCACAACAATTATCAAAT
Organism: Purshia tridentata; assembly: GCA_003254885.1. Classification (NCBI taxonomy): domain Eukaryota; kingdom Viridiplantae; phylum Streptophyta; class Magnoliopsida; order Rosales; family Rosaceae; genus Purshia; species Purshia tridentata. Next base: position 5,450 of record QANT01003370.1, on the reverse strand, counting down.
TTTCCTGAATCAAAGGGGTTCATTGGAGCATTGATTATTGAACCAGGCAAGATTATTCATATCAGCAATTTTTTTTTCCTATATCTGGTTGGATCGGGTAAAATACTGTTTTTGTTTTTTATTTTTTTATCAATCAGATAACATTTTTAATGATTTACTCGACGCCTAACATGAAAAATAGCTAATTAGGAGTTCCCATGCTTGACCTCCATCTACTTTTTTTTATTTTAAAGGAAACAAAATTTTAATATGAAGAGAATTGTACAATACAGTGGATAAGATATCCACTAAGCTTAAAATTCTGAAACTTAGAGCAAATAAATATAAGGTACATATCAGATTCAGTGATTACAAAAAACAGTAGAATTAATATAGGCAGCCACTTTGGCCAAAAAAAATATATATATATAGGCAGCCACATTCCAATATAAAAGTAATGCAGAAAAAAGATTTCCCTAAACGCTGAAGAAGCTGAAGCCCATCACGATGCCCAAAAACAAATCCTCTCCCTCTGGTGGTCCAGTTCCTCCCCTTTGCTCCCTCAAATATCCTTCTATTCCTCTCCATCCAGATTACCCAGAAAACAGCTGTCGCTACACATCTCCCTAGCACTGAGACCCTTTTCCTCCCACCAAAAAACTTGTGCACCTGCTTGTTTTAATATGCTGGATTGTGAGCTTCTGGCCCTTCTAGGCCACCACTTATTTTCATCTTTGGGATGTCTTACATTTGAAGTCCTTTTTAATGGAATTTCTGCTAGTCTATAGACTCTGTCTATGTTTGGCATTTGTTGGTCTGATTAGGCTGACATTTATGACACAACTTTTCTTTGGATAATTAGAGGTTATACAACTTCAGTTTTCCTTAAGTCTTTCCCATTCATGTGTATTTAGCAATTTCATCATTCTTCATTTGGAATTTTTATGTAGTTATACAAGCTGCTGGAGGAATGCATATGGTTGATCCACTTTTCCAGCGGGTTCTTGTTAATGAGTGCCGGGCTAAAAAAATTCCCATTATCTTTGATGAGGTTTTCACTGGTTTCTGGCGTCTAGGAACAGAGGTTGGTTGCCCTTGGTTGCATTTCATTCTTTCCTTTAATAATACATTTTTATTTTAATTGATTGGGAATTTACCATGCTGTTACAGTCTGCTGCAGAACTACTATGTTGTTTTCCTGACATAGCCTGCTTCGGAAAGCTGATGACTGGTGGGACCGTACCCTTGGCTGCTACATTGGCTACAAATGATGTATTTGACTCATTTATTGGAAACTCAAAGGTAATTTATTGTGGTGGGTTGGATTGCAAGAGAAACACATTATTTTGGAACTTGATTCGATTGTACATTTTTCTGCGACATTTGTTTCTGTTATATCTCGATTAGCATTATGCACTCTAAACTCAAATTATGGTATGGGCTGGAATAGCAATGTTCTTAAAGGGAGTTGGTTTTTATGTGTCAAATGTAATATTTTAGATATGCATTTCTTGGTATTATGCATTTATACATTAGGAAGTACTTACTTCATTGGTGTTAATTTTATAGCTAAAGGCCCTTCTGCATGGACACTCATATTCTGCACATGCTATCGGGTGCACAGCAGCTGCTAAATCCATAAGATGGTTTAAGGATTCTCAGAGAAATCCTAATATCACTTCCAAAGGAAGCCTGCTTAGGGAGGTATGTGAATTCTCATTTGCTTTTTTGTCTCATTTGTATGACACAACATACAAATCGACTACCTTTATATTATAAGTGATCATTTTTGTCTTGTATAATTTAAATATCTGTGAGGGCGTAATTACCAGGAATAATTTAATACCTTTTAAGAATTGAAAAAGGGGCAATTTAATGTGTTTTCGTGCCTAGCTTTAAATCATTGTGATCATTATCAATCCATATTTTAACATGGTATTGGAGTCTAAAATAGTTCACTGCTGAAACCTTTTACTTGAGCCTGCTAAGTGCTGTCCTTACAATGTCATTGTGGTTTTTATTTTTTGCCTTATGGTATAATGCTCAAATGGATGCAGTTATGGGATGACAAACTAGTGCACCAGATCTCGTCACATCCTGCAATTCGAAGAGTGGTTGTGATGGGAACACTTTGTGCTCTAGAGCTCCAAGTAGAAGGCCACAATGCTGGGTATGGTCTCATTACTTTGTATTACTTTTAGATCTTATGTGGTGGTCTGCATACACCTTTTTTTCTTTAGATATTATTGTACATGTTTGACCCTTGAAAAATTACAAGTTGAAATATCATGCGCATCTTAGTGACTCCACATTGCCCTACGATATGAGCAGCACAATGATGCCAGCGATTGTTTCAAGGATTTAACAATTGGACCACAAATTGACTAGTAACATCATTGGCCAGAGGTCACCAACTCAATTGTCAGGGCAACCATTTGGATCATGACATCTTATTATGTCTTTTAATATTGTTCTCAAAATTAAAATACAAGTTTTTATAAGGGTGTATGATAATGTATCGCTTGTTGACAAGATAAGGAGGTGCTTGCATACTTTCATATATTTGAAACAAATTTTTTTCGTAGTTTCTTACTGCTTTCTTTTTTGTGTGGCCATTTTAGTTGACTGCTTTGATTATGCAGTGTTATCATAGACAGTAACTTTTTTGACAAAACATTTGAAATGCTGTTTAACCCTCATTTGAAATGTTTTGTTATATGGTTTATGAATAGGTATGGGTCATTGTATGCAAGCTCTCTTGTGAAGCAGCTCCGTGAAGACGGTGTTTACATGAGGCCTCTAGGACATGTCATATATCTCATGTGCGGACCCTGCACATCTCCTCAGGTCTGCGGCCCAGCACTCACTAAGGTTTACAGAAGACTTGACAGAATTTAGCCAATCTGCAGCCAAGCACTCACTAAGGTTTACAGAAGACTCGACAAAATTTAGCCAATCTCAAAAGAGTTAAAATATCTGCTTCTATGAATTCAAGTAATCTATCAACAACTTGCCATTCCCATTTGTTATGTGTTGGACTGACGCTTGTTTCGTCCGCATGCCAATGGATTTCAGATATTTCAGAAAAAATAATGACTTTTTTGCTTATTTAAGAATAAGAGGATGACTGATGAGGGAGGGAATTAAGGTGACAGTATTTGCTTTTTCTTTGTCTTTTTCTCCCTAATGAAGGGTCCGTTTGGCAGTATTTTTAGAATTGTTAAAAGCGCTTTTAAATTAATAAAAACGTTTGATAGCGTTTGGCAAAAATATATATAAGCGTTTTTGGATTATAAAAGCGCTTTTAAAGGGTTTTTTACGAAGCACCTAATAGGTGCTTTTATCAAGAAGCACTTCAAGTGTTTTTGCATAAACCACTTAGGGCCCGTTTGGTAGTGCTTTTAGAATTGTCAAAAACGCTTTCAGATTAGTAAAAACGCTTTTGGTAGCGTTTGGCAAAAATGTATATAAGTGTTTTTGAGTTATAAAAACGCTTTTAAGGGGTTTTTTGAGAAGCACCTGACAAGTATTTTCATCAAGAAGCACTTCAAGTGCTTTTATATGAACCAATTAAAATTTTTATAAAAATTTGTTTGTGTTTCTTTAAGCCCTTTTAGCAAAAATGCTACTAAATAAAAGCGCTTCTAAGAAGTAGTGCCAAACAGGTTTTTAGAAATTTTATAAAAATTTGTATGCGCTTCTTTGTAGAATCGTTTCTAGCAAAAACGTTACTAAATAAAAGCGTTTCTAAGAAGCAGTGCTAAATAGACCTTAAGTATTTAGAAAAAAACAAAGGAAGGACAGTTGACGTTTTGTTTTATTTTATTTCTTAAATACAAGAATAAACATGGATCTGCTGAAAGGATGTGGATTGATTTGGTAGTAACTTTTTATAAACTCCTTAATCACAAAAAAACTTTCCTAAGCCTTCACCTATCTAAAAACTCTCTCAAAACCCCTCCACCTATCTAAAAACTCTTCTAAAACCCCCTAAAATTTATAATACCTTATTTACCCCTTTGAAGCGTACTGACGCAGGCGCTAACGCAAGCTGACGTGTGCATTGACGCACAGTGTAACTGTATTTTCAAAATACAGTGTAACTGTATCTCTGAAATATAGTTACACTGAAACTGAAATTGAATTTTAAACAACCAATTACACTAAAATTGAATCTCAAAAATACAATTACACTAAAAAAAAATTACAAAAAATTACACCATTATTTTTCAACATGAAAAAAAGCTTGCAGGTCCATAAAAAAAAAACAGTTACACTTTAACTAAACCTTTGCTAAACAAAAGTTACACTTTTGCTAAATAAAATAGTTACACCTTCGCTTAAAAAACAGTTACACCTTCGCTACAGTTACATAGTTTTACTAAAAAAACTCAAATCCTAAACTATATTGTTCAATCTCAAACTCAAATCCTAGGCTACGTTGCCATCGTTGTCCAGATTTGTTTCACCTGCAAATTTAATTCATCATATTTCAGGGGCACAATCTCAACATAAACACTATATTTCAAAATGCCAGATATATTAATTTGAATAAAAATAAAACATTTGCAGATACATTGAGGCCAAAGAACCTCCAGCAAGCTTATAGGAGAAAGCACAAGTTTTGTTCAAATAAATTATTGCAATGACATGATAGCATTTGTTTACTTTGTTTTTTTGAGTTTTGGAACAGCGGAAGCTCAAAGCTATACTTATAACACATATGCATGCCCTCATTAATAACGAATCTATACACATGTTGAAGACCATATCCACATCATCTAGTTCGGACTGAGCTAAGGAGATGAAATTGATGGCCTTGGAGAGCCAGGACAAGTGGATCGATGGAGGAAACTCAAAACTTGAACAGAGAGATGAGATGAAACTCAGAGATGCAGAGATTGACTCAACGAGAGTGAGAGGCTGGTTGGTTACTCTGTTAGAGAGAGAGGGAGATGGGCAATTACGAGAAGTGGATGTGGGAAAGCGGTGGAGTTGAAATAGAAACAGAGGCGTAGCAGTGGGGGGCTGGGGTTGTGAGAGATAAATGTATATATAAATTGTAAAAGAAAAAAAAGGGTATAATTGAAATATTGAAAAAAAAGGGCCAAATCTAGTTGGGAATAAGTTGACTAGGGGTTTTGGAAGATATTAAGTTTATAATAGGGGGTTATGAGAGAGGTTAATTTAGGGTGGGGATTTTGAGAGAATCTAGCTCAATTTGGGGTTATTAAATATTTACATTTGATTTGGCACGATCAAAACTTCCAAAAAATATTTCAAGATAAATTCTGGGTACGTGCAATTATTTGTAAGCGTATTAAGTAAATTTATGTATTTTTGCATTTGTGTCTTGAGACTCTCATTTGTGTCTAAAGATTAGGGATGGCAACGGGGCGGGGCGGGGCCGGGTTTGCCAATACCATCCCCGCCCCATCGGGTATACGGGGTCCCCGTCGGGTATGCGGGGC
>QANT01003369.1:0-29273 GCA_003254885.1 Purshia tridentata | reverse complement strand
CAAAGAGACTAGAAATACCATCTTAAAAATTCTGGCTGCAGAAAATCAAACCAACCCAGGAGATCTTCTTCTGAGAGCTCTTCTGAAGAAGATCTCCAAATCGATGAACTTGAATGGGATTCAAGTTCAGAGGCAAGTCAAGAAGACCTTTGTGAAAAATTTCAAGAAACAAAACTTTGCCTTGGTTGTAAACCCAAAAACAAAGGAGAACAAAAAATAAATATGATTTCAAGAAAAAATAAAAATATTAATACAATAAGCCAAGAAGCAAAAAATGAATCATTAAATTTTGCTTTACAAATAGAAAACCCTGAAACCCAGGCAAATTACTTGATTGCCCTCAAGTCAATTTTAAAAGACAAAGCCGAAACCTCTAGAGTCAAAGAACCAAAACTGTTCTTTAACATCATTGATATTTTCAAAAGTTTTCCAAAAGAAAGACCCAGTCCTTTGACCCTTAAGGACCTCCAAAAGGAAATCAGCGGTCTAAAAAGAGAAGTGGCACAAATCAAATCCGACCAGGCTGCCACGCAGGCTAGCCTCTTCGCCCTTAAAATTCCCCACTTTCAGGAAAAAGGAGAAACTGAAGACGATGAGGACGAGAACGATGCCTTCCTCCAAACTATTTCTAGATTTTCTTATCAAAAATGGAAAACGAGAATCATAATCAAATCCAAGATTTTCAATTTTGTATAACTGCTCTTTTATATTCAGGTGCTGACCTCAACTATATCTGCGAAGGTATTATACCAACCAAATTTTGTGAGAAAACCAAAGAAAGTCTCAGAGTTGCTAACGGTACTGAGTTACAAATAAAATACAAAGTTCCTAACGCGCATGTCTGTGTCAATCAAATTTGTGTCCAACCACCTTCATTGTAGTCAAAAACATAGAAAATGAAGTTATTTTAGAAACTGCTTTCCTATATTTACTTCAGCCTTTTACGGTAACTCCAGAAGGAGTTACCACCAACCTACTAAGAAAAACCATTCTTTTAGAATTTCTCGAAAGACCCAAACAAAGAGACATCAACACTATTCAAGATCTTTTAGTAAAAGACAAAATCAACCTTTTAAAACGCAAGAAAACCCAAATTAATTTCCTAAAACAAGAAGTTGAAATCAAAAGGATAGAGAACCAGCTAGCACAGCTTGGCTTGGCTAAACAGATTGATCAATTTGAAGATAAATTGATCAAAGAAGTAAGTGTTGATGCACCAAATGCCTTTTTCCATAGGAAACAGTATTTTGTTACTCTTCCTTACGAAAAGGACTTTGATGAAAAGAAAATCCCAACCAAATCCAATCCAATCCAAATGAACCAAACTTGCTAAATTACTGCAAAAAAGAAATCCCAGATCTTTTGGACAAAGGTCTAATTAGACCTAGCAAATGCCCTTGGAGTTGTTTTGCCTTTTACGTTCAGAAAGCCTCTGAACTTGAAAGAGAAGCCCCAAGATTAGTCATCAACTACAAACCTCTTAACAAAGACCTCAAATGGATTAGGTATCTAATCCCTAATAAGAGAGATCTCCTTAAAAGACTAACAAACGCAAATCTTTTCTCAAAATTTGACATGAAATCAGGATTCTGGCAGGTCCAGATTGCTGAAGAAGATCGTTACAAAACGGCCTTCAATGTTTCATTTGGGCAATATAAATGGACCCTAATGCCATTTGGTATCAAAAATGCCCTTTTTGAGTTTCAAAAAATGATGAATGACATCTTCAATCCCTATACTGATTTCTCCATTTTATATATGGATGATGTTCACATTTACTCAAAATCAATAGACCAATACTGGAACCACCTAAATCATTTCTTTAGAATCATTAAAAATAATGGTTTAGTTATTTCTATCAAAAAGATTACCCTCTTCCAAACAAAGATAAGATTTCTTGACCACCACATTTACCAAAATACCATTGTTCCAATTGAAAGATCAATTGAGTTTGCAGATAAATTTCCTAATGAAATCAAGGATAAAACCCAGTTGCAAAGATTTTTAGGTTGCTTAAATTATGTTTCTGATTTCATCCAAGAATTGACCTTTCTCTGCAAACCTCTTTACCAAAAACTTAAGAAAAATCCACCTCTTTGGTCAAATGAACACACCCAGGTTGTTAAGAAAGTCAAAACTTATGTCAAGAATCTTCCCTGTCTTAGTCTTCGTAATGAATCTGCCTTCAAAATTGTTGAGATAGATGCATCTGATCTAGGATATGGAGGAATTCTTAAGCAAAAATCCTCAAAAGATAGTTCTGAACAATTAGTTAGGTTCACTTCAGGTATTTGGAACCCAACTCAAACTAATTCTAGTACTATTAAAAAAGAGATTTTATCTATAGTGCTATGTATCACCAAATTTCAAGATGATCTTCTCAATCAAAAATTTCTTTTATGAATTAATTGGAAAGTAGTAAAAAATATTTTAGAAAAAGATGTTCAAAATTAGGTAGCAAAGCAAATTTTTGCCAGATGGCAAGCTTTACTATCAATATTTGATTTTGACACTAAATTTATTAAAGGTGAACAAAATTTTCTTTCTGATTTTCTTACAAGAGAATTTCTACAAGGAAAATGAATAAGAAGGCTTCTCCTTCTTCTAAAAAGTCCTATGCCGAAAGACCCCAAATCTCAAAAGAAGTACCAAGTTCTTCTCAAAGTTTTGTTAATGTTCTCAGACAACAAGTTCTTGTGGCAAATAGTTTTCAAGTTTTACAAAGGCCACCTCTTCTTAAATCCACTGATGGGTCTTCAAAAGCTGAAAAAAGTCTTTACTTCCACAAATCTCCAACAAGAATGATCTTCTACATTGAGGATGAGATCGTTGACACAGATCCATATAAAATTTTGAAAAAGCTTACTTACCCAAATTTCTTTTTATCTCCAAATCAAACTTTTATTCAAAAATTTTATGAATTTATTTTGGTAGATATAGATTCAATTGTGATTACTCACAATAAAACCAAGATCAAATTACTCATTCAAAAATTCAAATAAAAAAGGTTTTAACTCTTAGTGACTAGGGACAACACCCTAACACTATGAAAAAGTTTTCTCAAAAATTCTCTCCTTAATATTATTGTTATTGGGATTATGTTGACGCTTGCCAAAATGTTTTCTTCATTCAAAACAAAAATCGTCAACATTCCTAGTTTGTATTTTTCTATAACAATTTCAATCTCAAAGTCCCTTATTGGTTTAGGGATATCTGGTTTTTTATGGTGCTGTGGATGAGATCATCCCAACAGATCTTGTTCTAGCCTTTCAAGTTTTTCAAAAAAATGTCAAACATGAAAGTTCTAGAACAGTTGATCCTCTTTTCTGGTTTTTTTTGTGCTATGAACTTGGCATGGATCTTTTCTTGGGAAGTATTTGTTTCCCCAAAAACTCCAACCCAAGCTCCCGGCTTGATGAGGAGATTCGAAGTTAAATGGTGGGATGGCTTCAAGACTGACAAGATCAACAAAAAGTTAGTTCTCGATTGGTTCAATCTTCACCCAAGTTTCTCAAATTCAAAGGTGATACCTCACGACGAGGACCAAGCTTAGTTCCTAGTTCAGAAGTTAAGAATCCAAAGTGATTTGTCCTCAATCTCTTTAAGGAAAGAATATGCCAGACGACTCAAAGAAGTTCTGTCTCAAATATCTCAAGATTATGATGATACTGAAGGAGACTCTGGTTCTGACAGCCAAACCCTAGGCACATGTCAGGTGCCATACTTTCAAGATTCCCAAGACCCAGATACTCAGTATGATGATCTGGACGACTTTTGAGTCACAAAGTCCAAAGATGGCTATCATGGCCTTTCAAATCTTGTCCCTTGTCGACGCTTGAAGACAAGACGCACTCATGAGCACTCAATTGCCCTAGCTCAAATGTCAAAAGTTACTTTACAAAAGGTGCAACAGTGAAGATTCTCCACTATTCACCGTTCTAGATGTCCAATTTCTATGGCGGACTCCAAAAACTTCTCAATTTCAATGTAATCAATTTCTATATAAATTAAGTTGGGGCCTCAGTTATAGGCAGAAGAAATTTTAGAGAGCATTCACTTGTAAATTGAAATAAGCTTGAATTGCTTGGCAAATTTCCTTATTCAGTAGATTCTGCTTTGTTTTACAAAGCCCAAAATTGTAAGTTCAAATTGTATTTTAATCAAAGTTTATCTCTCAAATTTCAATGATATTTCTTCGTTGTGGTTTGCTTAAAAGATTACATTATTTACAATTTACAAAACTTCCTGCTTGCAAAAGAAATTTTTGAAACTCAGAAGGGACATTTTTGAGACCAAATGGCATTATGGTCCATTCATATTGCCCAAATGGAACATTGAAGGCCATTTTGTAACGATCTTCTTCAGAAATCTAGACCTGTAAGAATCCTGATTTCATGCCAAATTTTGAGAAAAAATTTGCGTTTGTTAATCTTCTAAGGAGATCTCTTATTAGGGATTAGATATCTAATGCATTTGAGGGCTTTATTAAGAGATTTGTAGTTGATGACTAATCTTAGGGCTCCTCTTTCAAGTTCAGAGGCTTTCTGAACGTAAAAGGCAGAACTACTCCAAGGGGATTTGCTAGGTCTAATTAGACCTTTGTCCAAAAGATCTTGGATTTCTTTTTTGCAATAATTTAGCAAGTCTTGGTTCATTTGGATTGGTCTGAATTTGGTTGGGATTTTCTTTTCATCAAAGTCCTTTTCGTAAGAAAGAGTAACAAAATACTGCTTCATGTGAGAAAAGGCATTTGGTGCATTAGCATTTACTTCTTTGATCAATTTGTCTTTAAATTGATCAATCTGTTTAGCCAAGCCCGACTGTGCTAGCTGGTTCTCTAACCTTTTGATTTCAACTTCTTGTTTTAGGAAATTAATTTGGGTTTTCTTGCATTTTAGAAGGTTTATTTTGTCTTTTAGTAAAAGATCTTGAATAGTGTTGATGTCTCTTTGTTTGGGTCTTTCGAAAAATTCTAAAAGAATAGTTTTTCCTAGGAGGTTGGTTGTAATTCCTTCTAGAGTTATCGTAAAAGGCTGAAGTAAATTTAGGAAACGAGTGCCTAAAATTACTTCATTTTCTATGTTTTTGACTACAATAAAGGTGGTCTGGACACAAATTTGATTGACACAAACATGCGCGTTAGGAACTTTGTATTTTATTTGTAACTTAGTACCGTTAACAGCACTGAGACTTTCTTTGGTTTTCTCACAGAATTTGATTGGTATAATACTTTCACAGATACAGTTGAGGTTATCATCTGAATCTAGAAGAGCAGTTATACAAACTTGAAAATCTTGGATTTTGATTACGATTCTCGTTTTCCATTTTTGATAAGAAATTCTAAAAATAGTTTGGAGGAAGGCATCCTTCTCTTCTTCATCATTTTCAGTTTCTCCTTTTTCCTGAAAGTGGGGAATTTCAAAGGCGAAGAGGCTAGCTTGCGTGGCAGCTAGGTCAGATTTGATTTGTGCCACTTCTTTTTTTAGACCGTTGATTTCCTTTTGGAGGTCCTCAAGGGTCAAAGGACTGGGTCTTTCTCTTGGGAAACTTTTGAAAATATCATTGATGTTAAAAAACGGTTCTAGTTCTTTGACTCTGGAGGTTTCGGCTTTGTCTTTTAAGATTAACTTAAGGGCAGTCAAGTGCCTGGGTTTCAAGGTTTTTTATTTGTAAAGCAAAATTTAATAATTCATTTTTTGCTTCTTGGCTTACTGTATTAATTTTCTTATTTTTTCTTGAAATTATATTTATTTTTTGTTTTCCTTTGTCTTTGGGTTTACAACCAAGGCAAAGTTTTGTTTTTTGAAATTTTTCACAAAGGTCTTCTTGTCTTGACTCTGAACTTGAATCGCATTCAAGTTCATCGATTTGGAGATCTTCTTCAAAAGAGCTCTCGGAAGAAGAATCTTCTGGGTTGATTTGATTTTCTTCAACCAGAATTTTTAAGATGGTATTGCTAGTCTCTTTGTCAAGGTTAAGAGTTTTTAGAGTTTGCTTAACTCTACACTAGTTTTTGTAGTAACTAGTCTTTCCACACTTGTAACAAACCGGAGGTTTTTTGTCCTTTGGTTGGAAAGTTTTCTTTGACCTTTTGGTAAAGGGTTTTCTGGGTGGTTTCTCAGAATGAAAAAACTGTTTATGAGGATTTTTTGAATAGGTTTTGAAGGATTTTTTCTTGTGTGGTTTGGAAGAAAACATTTGAAAACCAAATTGTTCACAAAAGCTTCCTAGTTCTTGTCTTGAGGTGACGTAGTCTTTTTTTAATTGGATTCTTATTTTGATGTCGGTGCAGCGTTCTACACCAGTAGTATTTATAACACTTATGATTTGCCCATAGAAGAATTCTCCAAAAAGACTAAGCACAGTCTTCTCTCATCATTACCCTAGTTAGGAATATATCTTTGTATCAAGAAAAATGTTGCATACTTTTACACTTGAGGTTTGAGAGTGTTTCTTCAGACCTATTGATTAAGGCAGAGTTTTCTCCAATAAAATGCCTAAAAATAGCATATATCAGAGAAGCCACATAGTTTGGGACTGGTTGTCTTTATGCGTTTAGAATAGTGTTTCCATTGTCCTCCTTTTTTACACTTTCACAAATTTTTTTTGTCATCTTCAATAATGTAATGGTCCCACCATCCTTTTAATTGGCCAGTAAAACCAACAATTAAGATATCGACATTGGTAAAGTCACTTTTACCACTGCCACGATAGACATTGGCGGTCATTATCATTTCTTCATATGTTGGATTATATGATATTCACTCATCCCGTCGATATTTCATTCATAAAGATTGGATTCATGGTAAGCAGAGTGAATAAATTGTTTTCTTGTTTCGAAATGTAAATCAATTGGTGTTGGCCTTGAGTAATAAGGGTTTTTTTTTTTTCTGAAATTGGGGCTTTTAGTTTGTGGAGTTGAAAGTTTGACTCAGAGTCAGTTGAGTGTTGTGTAATTACTCGAACTGAGTTTGAAGTTTTAGGAGCAGAAATGTGTAGATTTTCTAACTTTAAATTAATTTCTTTAGGAAGCTTTTGGTCATATTTAAGTCTTGAGTCTTTTCCTAGTTGAAAGGTTTTGAAAATAAGGGCTTCTTTTCCTTTGTATTGTGGCGTGGGTTGTTCATTCTTGATTAGAGATTCAACCCTATCAAGTTGGTCTCCTAAAGAGTCAAGATATTGGTTGGTGAAGTTATTTTGTTCTATTATTTTCTTGACATCTTTGGTGGGTATGTCTTTGTCAAGAGTAAAAAGAGCTTTGAACATAGAGGCTTTAATTACACTTGACCTTACCATCAAGTTAATTTCTTCTAATGACAGTCTTTTTGATTCTACAGTTTTATTGTCAGAAGTGACCCACGTTTTTGTGGCTTTATTGGTGACTTGGATTGTACTAGGAAAAGGATAAGGAATCTTATTCTCTTCACAGTAAATATGAAGCCATTTAAAAAAGAACACATGGATTTTATTTTTATTTAGAAATTCATATTTTTTTCTTACATTAAAGGTTTATCAAAGTTTTCAGAAAACCATTTTCTTTTTTCTTTGTTTTCTTTTGAAAAGTAATCTTTGTGTAAGTATTCTTTGTCTATTTCAAAGTTTTCTTTAATAATTGTTAAAATTTGTGGGTCAGTGTTGTCTACCATTGAGGATAAAGTGGGTGAACTTGGTCCATCATTCTAGTAAAAAACTTGAGGAATCTTATCTTTTGAGACTTCCTTTACTTGAGTATTTCTTTTGATTAAGTTGGATGGTTCAGACTCTTCACTTGAGGAATCATTAATATTTTTATTAATATTTAAATTTGTAAAATCTTGACTGGCACTTGAGATTGACTTTAACTTTAAGAACTGTCTTGATTCCTGACCTAGATCAGAGGTTGAGCCGCAGAATAATTATCTAAAATAATCTTCGTCTGTCTTTTATTTGTAAATTTTATACCTACACTGCCGTCTGGCTCTTCTTAGATATAATCAAGTTGGTTTTGTATCCTAGCTAAAGGAACAGCATCAAATAATTTCCATTCACTGGGATCCACATCATTCTAGTGTATGGTTTTGGGAATACTAACATTTGCTCTACTCAGATTTGTTTCAAACAGAAGAGTATAACCTTTGGGATTTGTTACCAGGGCTTTTGGTAGAATCACGGTCTTAAGCATTTTGTAATATACTCTGAAGACAATAGCCGAGAGGCTGTTCTTTAGGAGACATGTCGTAACCTTTGGTTTTGATATTAAGGGTTAAGGATTTGAAAATTCCTGTGTCCGAAAGGGAAATAGGGAAATTTGGGAAACAATTAAAGTGGATTGGCCTGTTGCAGAGACTTGACTCGACCAAACCAAGCATTGAGTCAGAGAATCTATTGTGTCTACAGTCCCTAAGGGCTACCAACACAGAGGTTTTGAGGCCATTTCTGGTTAATGGTTGAATTCCGACTTGAACCAGTCCTATGTGGAGATATTTGTTGGTCTTTTGATATTCCTTGATGATCTTTTTGGTGAGTAGTTGGATATTTTGGTGTTCGATATCTATTAGGATTACTTGCTCTTTGGTTTTGATATTGAAACGGGAAGAAAAGTCGAATCTTCCTACTTTGTAGATTTCTCTGTAATCTCTTTGAGTAGTTTCCATTTGTAAAGGCTAATGTTTGGGATTTCAGAACTAAGCTCTTCACTATTGAGGATATTTTCTTGGTCTGAGGTTGAGGCTACAGATAACATTGGGTTTGGAGAATGGAATTAGGTTTGGAACCACATATAAGATGCACTTTTGCTAACCAACGGACTCACTAGGGACTTACCACACTGTCCAACTGTCGGGACCATAAGTTGCTTCTTTCCTACCTCAGAAGTTCCTCACTTCTCTCTCTCTCCTCGCCTAATGGCTCTGATACCAGAAACCTATCCCAAGAGATATTAGTCTATTGCTAGAACTTTGATATCTTTGAAGATAATTTGGATATTGGGGATTAAGATTTTTCACAATATCAAAAGTATAATAAAAATGTCTTTTGGAAGCAGAAAGTTTTGTAAATTGTAAATAATGTAATCTTTCAAGCAAATCAAGATGAAGAAATATCATAGAAATTTGAGAGATAAACTTTGATTAAAATAAAATTTAAACTTACAATTTTGGGTTTGGTAAAACAAAGCAAAATCTACTGAACAGGGAGATTTGCCGAGTAATTCAAGCTTATTCTAGTTTACAAGTGAATACTTTCTAAATTTTCTTCTGCTTACAACTAAGGCTTACAACTTAATTTATACATAAATTAATTACACTAAAATTGAAAAGTTTTTGGAGTCCGCCGTAGAAGTTGAACATTTGGAATGGTGAATAGTGGAGATTCTTCATTGTTGCACCTTTTGTAAATTAACTTTTGACATTTAAGCTGGGCGATTGAGTTTTGAAGCGTAGGCAAGGGACAAGATTTGAAAGGCCATGATGGCCATCTTTGGACTTTGTGACTCAAAAGTCGTTCAGATCATCATACTAAGTATTTGGGTCTTGGGAATCTTGAAAGTATGGCACCTGACATGTGCCTAGGGTTTGGCTGTCAGAACCAGAGTCTCCTTCAACAACATCATCATCTTGAGATATTTGAGACAGAACTTCTTTGAGTTGTCTGGTATATTCTTTCCTTGAAGAGATTGAGGACAAATCACTTTGGATTCTTGACTTCTGAACTAGGAATTGAGCTTGGTCCTCGTCGTGAAGAATCACCTTTGAATTTGAGAAACTTGGGTGAAGATTGAATCAATTGAGAACTGACTTTTTGTTAATCATGTCAGTTTTGAAGCCATCCTACCATTTAACTTTGAATCTCCTCATCAAGTCGGGAGCTTGGGTTAGAGTTTTTGGGGAAATAAATACTTCCCAAGAAAGATCCAGGCCAAGTTCATAGAACAAAAGAACCAGAAAAGATGATCAATTGTTCTAGAACTTTCCTGTTTGAGAATTTTTTGAAAAACTTGAAAGGCTAGAATAAGATTTGTTGGGAGGATCTCATCCACAGCACCATAAGAAAACCAAATATCCCTAAACCAATAATAGACTTTGAGATTGAAATTGTTACAGAAAAATACAAATCAAGAATGTTGAAGATTTTTATTTTGGATGAAAAAAACATTTTGCCAGGCGTCAACATAATCCCGATAACAATAATATTGAGGAGAGAATTTTTGAGAAAACTTTTTCATAGTGTTAGGGTTTTGTCCTCAGTCACTAAGAGTTGAAACCTTTGTTATTTGAATTTTTGAATAAGTAATTTGATTCTAGGTTTTGTTGTGAGTAATCACAGTTGAATTTGTATCTACTAGGATGAATTCATTAAATTTTTGAGTAAAAGTTGGATTTGGAGATAAAAAGAAATTTGGGTAAGTAAGCTTTTTCAAAATTGTATATAGATCCATGTCAAAGATCTCATCCTCAATGTAGAAAATCATTCTTGCTGGGGATTTGTGGAAGTAAAGATTTTTTTCAGTTTTTGAAGACTCAACAATGGATTTAAGAAGAGGTGGTCTTTGTAAAACTTGAAAACTATTTGCCACCGGAACTTGTTGTCCGAGGATATTTACAAAACTTTCAAAAAATGAATTATTAAAACATTAACAAATCCCCACTCCCAAAATTTCTTATGGGACTTGGTTCGATTCAGTGGTTATGATATTACTATTTCCGTCTCTACCTCGTCCTGTATACCCATTAATTTAAAAAAATTATATTATATAAGTATATTTTAATATTTTATCTTAATTTTTGTTATTTTTAAAATTTAATAGTGTCATTTTTGTGATTTAATGAGGATATAATGAATTATAATATATTTCAATGCATTTTATATTATATTATATATTTATATTGATTTGGTATATTATTAATAAATTTTGTTTTTTGAAAAAATACTAGAGTTCTCAAATACTCGATAGAAATTTCGATTATCTGATGGGGCGGGTATGATATTGACAAACCCACCTCGACCCTTGCCATCTTATCCAAAATCGCTAATCAAAAACCTAGCCCAATACCCAATAATCAATTAAACAGGCCCAACAGAAGTCCAAACCCAATCCCCGCCTCCCAAATACGACGTTTTGCATACGACCAGACGAGCGCGCGCGCGCGAGAGAAAGAGAGTGAGAGAGAGAGTTACAAGCTCACAGATGATGCTTGAAGGTTCCTGCTCAAAGTTTGGGTGCTGACACTCTCTTAAATTGAATCAATTTATAGAGAGTTTAAGTTTGGGGTAGAGTGATATATGGGATTCCTTTTGGGTTGTGGGTAGACTAGGAATTCGCAGACTCCACCACAATACGGGTATCATCACATTAGATGGGATGTAAAGGCCAAATGTATGTTAGATTTTTTTTTATTTATTATTTATTTATTGGGTTTTGATAAATTTATGTTAATTCATTGATTATGTTTCTGAATTAGTAGATGGGTATGAGCCTTTGTTCGTGTTCTTGATGGTTCTGTATGCCCAAATTATGAGCAAAAAATTGTTTGTGATAGTTCTAACACGTTTTTCTTTGGCTCTCACAGTTTATAGATTGTGTCTATGAGGCGGTATTGAAGGCAGATATATTGGCTACCGCATTAAGCTAAACTTCAAACATGGTAAGCAGGAATTCAAGTTTTCATTTTTTTCTTGTTTAACTTTCCTGGAAACCTCTGAGGAAAAGTTTCTTTTCTAGGGGTTAATTGTTTCATTCTTCTTGCATTTTATAATATTGAATTTTGTGTTTTGGGTTTGTTTTATTTGGATTAATAAAGTCACAGGCAGATATTAGGAAGTGGTTTATGAAGTCGCATGACAAGGGCAACGGCAATAAACCGGCGCCAAGTGCTTCACAGACTCCGTCTACTACTAAGACAGAGCCCAAAGAACCAGTGAGTTCATTTCATTTTACGTCATGTTTTAGTAGTCAAGAAAGGTTTTGTTGCATTTTCTTGTTTGTGTTTGTAAAGGTTCGATTTATCTTTTTTAGCATCTAGGGTTTTCATTATTTGAGTTTGCATGTGTTTAGAGACATTAATTGGTGTATTTGCTATTTATCTTTTTTTTTTTTTAAGGAGGAGCGAGAAATTTTATTAAAACACAGAGAAAAACATGGGGTGCATAAGGAATCCACAAACTTAGAAAGAGATAAACAAAAAAGAAAAAACTGATCACAAAGAGGAGAAAAACACAAGACATCACACAACAACTAGCCTCACTGCACAACAGTTAGCAAATTCAGCATAATAGAATAAATAGAGTGTGCCCTAAAATCAGCTGTAACAGATACCCATAAAGCAGCCCAAAAATTTCGCTCCCTCCCAGAGAACTTCCACTTCAACCCCCTTATAATTATAAAAAATTATTCTTTTGCACTCCATCGAGAAAACCCAAAAAAACTAACAGCGACAAGCAGCTTCACAGGGTTTTAGCGTTTTTCCCCCTTCCCTAAGGCCTGAAAGCAGATACTCAAAAGCTCAGAACACTTTTTTGAGATAACCCATGAAGCACCAACCTCCCTAAACAGCTTCCACCACAATTATAAAGAGTAAGGGCACTCACTCTCCTCCCTTGCTTTACATAAAATGCACCTCTGAGGTGAAAACAGATAAAAGGTCTTCTCCTTTGAACAAGATCACAAGTGTTTACTCTCCCAAGGGCCACCAACCAAATAAAAACTAGAACTTTAGGAGGGACTTTTGCTGCCCAAATCTGGGAACAAGGAGAAAAGTAAGGATCACTGCTTTTGTTTCATAAAAAAACTACTTTATTATTTGGAAGAAAAATACTGCATGATTTATTGCATAGAAAAATACCGTATGATTTGCTATTTATCTTTGTACACAATATTATGGCATGTACCATAAAAAATGTAGTATGATTTTTCTGGAGCTGGTTATCCTACAAAATGATGAAATCAAGGGGAAATTGAGTTTTGATTCTTTTGTTTAGTTGTATTTTCTTTCCAAATGATGGTCTACCCAACTCAACTAAAGTGTACAGAATGATAAGAAAAGGAGGGTTGTTATCTTGTTTTTAAGTGATATTTTATTTTTTGTTTTTTGTTGTTGTAGTAATCAAGGAAACTATGATGTCTAATCAAAATATTAAAAAACCCATACGGTTCATAGACAGAATGAATATCACTATTGGTTTTTCGTTAATTTTGTTGGATTGGAAAGCAGCAGTTGGGTAGGGAGGTTTTGGAGTTGGGCTGGTGTTGTTGTGATGGTGCTAGTGTGTTTTCTGTCTTTGCTGTATTTTTATAGTTTTTGGTTGGTTGGTGGACATCTTTTTCACTGTTTGGCGTGTATGTTCTGTTTGCTTATTGTTAATGAAAGTTTGTTTCTAATAAAAAAAAAGTATCACCATTGGTTTTTATTTTTTATTTTTCTCCCTATTTGGCCAGTGCTCACAGGGGGTGGGGAACTTTGCAACTTTATTAATCGTAATATTATTTCCCTGCTTTTTTAATATTATTTTCTTTAATAAACCAGATTCATGGGGGTCCAGAAAATTCAGGCCGGAGGAAAGTTAGCAAATACTTTCCTATAGATAAACAAAAGCCAAAAGATGAAAAAGAAACAGCTGAAGTTCCAGCCAAAAGAAAGACTCATAAGGATCCTCATGAAAATGTGGATCTTCATGAAACTGTGAAACTGTCTCCTGCAAAAAAAGTTCATAAAGTTAATGACGATGATGATGATTTTGTCTTGCCTCCTTCTACGAAGAACTCAATTGATGCCACTCCTAGTAAGAAATTGAAGAGTGCGTCTGGCAGGGGAATCATGCAGAAACTTACGGCTATTGATGAAAATGATGATGATGATACCAAGGATGCAGAATCTTCTCGCAAGTCTAGTGGCAGGGGTCGCAGTGGAAGAGGTACATCGGTGGGAACAACTGGTGGAAGAGGTAGAGGCGCTGGACGAGGTGGATTTATGAATTTTGGAGAAAGGAAAGATCCTCCACACAAAGGAGAAAAGGTCAAATGTTTTGGAATGTCGTTAATTGATTAAGAAATGATTCTTATAAAAAGATTTGATTAATGAACTGATTGTTATTGCAAAATTCATTAAAGAAATGATTGTGTTGATATTAACAATTTGTCCCTGTTTGCATGTTTCAGGAAGTTCCTGAAGGTGCTCCAGATTGTTTAGCTGGTTTAACTTTTGTAATTAGTGGTACACTTGACAGGTAATTGTTGTAACTCCAGAAGCTTGTTCAATATTTGATTGCAGGTTAAAAATCCTTTGTCCATACCTTCTTGGCAATCCTTGACCCCATTTTTCTCTGAAGCCATTACATATAATTGCTAAATGTACATGACATGATTTTTTAAGTATCATTGTTTCAAGCATAATGTTATTTGGTTGCAATAATTTATTTGGTTATTTCTACTTTCCTTGCTTCATGGTATGGTTTACTAAATGTTTATATTTTTCAGCCTGAGATTGAATTTTAAAATTTTACCGTACTTACAGTCTGGAAAGAGAGGAAGCAGAGGATTTGATAAAACGACATGGCGGTCGTGTTACTGGATCTGTCAGCAAGAAAACGGTTACTTCATGTTTCTGTCTTGTATTTTCTTGGATTCAGATAGCAGTGCTGGCTGCTGATTTACGTAGTCTGTTTTGCAGAACTTTCTTTTATGTGATGAAGATATTGAGGGAAGGAAATCCTCTAAAGCCAAAGAACTTGGGTTTGTTATCTTTGATTCATACTGAAATAAATGAATGTTCATATTACTTCAATTTACTTACATTTATGCATATATATATATTAATTGTGTTATGTAGCACGGCTTTTCTTACTGAGGATGGATTGTTTGACAAGATTCGGGCATCAGTTCATGCTAAAGCACATGTGCAAGGAGCAAAGAACTCTGCGGATGATGTTGCAGCAGCATCTTTGCCAAATAAAAGCCCTAAGAAAGTAGCATTGAAGAGTATGGTCCCATTAACTCAGAAATTTTGGTGTATCATTGCTATTGCAGATTCTCAATATTTGGTTTGGCTGGGTTTACTCTGTGTGCGTGTGTCATGATTTCTGGGTGTGTCATGCTTACTGCATGTCACGTATTTTGTTGCATGTGTACTTGCTTTACTTTGCTTTCTCCTTCTTTGTCCAATTTTGTAATTTTGTATGTGGTTCAGTGTGTTTTTAAATTGTCCTAGGCACTTGAATTTTATGTTTGGTTGTTTTCTCTCTCTCTCTCGTTGTGTCCAATTATGTGATTTTTAATGCAGTGTTAATTCAATTCCAGCACTGAATTTTTGCTTTTTTTGTTTTGTTTCCAAGGATGGTGTTGTACATCCAATGGTGCGGAAAAAAGGTTGAGGGTGTCTTATGCTTGAAATTTCTTGTCCTTTTATCACTTGTGCCTGAAATTTCTTGTCTTTTTAGTGCTTATGCTTGAAATTGCCTGTCTCTTTAGTGCTTATGCCTATTCTCACACAGTTACACACATATTAAAATTAATTTATATACATACATATATATTCATACATATGTATAAACATATATACTTTTGCCTTACTAAGCAATTGGTAACCACCTTAAGGCAATCTGCTAAAAAAAGTTATAAGGCAAAAATTGAAATGAAATTTGGAAGATATTAAAGTAACATAGGGTCCTAGAAACTGTACCAGACTTCATATGGTATCAATACGATTATCTTATATTCTGTTTCTTCTTTTAATTTGCTAAATGGGACCATAAATCAGTTTTCAACATTTTTAGAAAAATTATGAGTCAATTTTAGATATCAGGGAATAAAAAAAACATTGTTTTCTGTTTAACAAAATTCCATCTGTATTCATCAATCAACTTTTAAGTTTTGTATATTTTTGTTGGAGAGAAATGGTTTTGAACTTTGAACTTTTAGTCTTGTATCTTAATGATTTTTCTTTTTCTTTTTCTGTTCACATGTGTCTCAATCCTGCACATGTGTACCTCTTTCTCTCGTTGCCCATCTTGTATCAACTGTTGCAATGATGGAAACATAAGCAAATCTTTCTTGTTCTATCTAGCTTGGATGCTTTTCATTGCAGCTTTTAATTAAGTATGTGCATCATTGTTGAAATTTTCTTGTAAAATTTGGCATGTGACTGTTCCAGAAGATTGCACTGCCAGCTCCTTGGCATCAAGTGTATCCCCCAAAAAGGTGCAGTCGGATGCCTCTTTTGCTAGGCGTAAAGAGCCAACTACTGAGCATTCTACTTTGACATGGACGGAAAAGTATAGACCAAAGGTTCCAACTGACATTATTGGGAATCAGTCACTGGTATGTGTGTTGATCATTGTTTTACCTGCCTTTTCAGTAGAATCCTAGTCTGCACATGCATCTAAATATGGGTAGCAATTGTAAGTTTGCAAATGTAATGTCTAATGTTCAGGTAAAGCAGCTTCATGATTGGTTAGCACATTGGAATGAACAATTTCTTGATACTGGAAATACGAAAAAGGGCAAAAAATCAAACAATACTGGTGCCAAAAAAGCTTTACTATTAAGTGGACCACCTGGTATAGGGAAAACAACGTCTGCAAAGTTGGTCAGTCAGATGCTTGGATTCCAGGCGATTGAGGTGCGATTCCTGTAACAAAAAAGAAGAACTATGAGAGCATTTGAGTTTTGCTGAATTATGTTATTTAATACTATATTCTATTTTTCCCTCATGCAAATGTCTGTGTGTTGTTTAGGTAAATGCTAGTGACAGTCGTGGGAAAGCTGATTCCAAGATTGAAAAGGGAATTGGTGGAAGCAATGCAAATTCTGTCAAAGAGCTTGTCAGCAACGAGGCCCTGAGCATGGATGGGTTGGTTTACACTATATATATGGTTTTTGGGGTGCGTTTATGCATAGGATGTGCCTGATAGAGTTTTTTTCTCTAGTTAATTCTTAGTTAAATTTGCAGATCTAAGCATCCCAAAACTGTACTAGTTATGGATGAGGTTGATGGGATGTCTGCTGGAGATCGGGGTGGAGTCACTGATCTTATTGCTAGCATAAAGATCTCAAAAATTCCTATCATCTGCATTTGTAATGATCGTTACAGTCAGAAACTGAAAAGTCTTGTCAACTACTGTTTGCTTCTCAGCTTCCGCAAACCTACTAAACAACAGGTCCTGCCTCCATATAACAGCAAATTATTCATATTCCTATTAATTTGAGTATTTGCAATAATGTGCTAATATATGTTACTTGAGTGCATTCTTTATTCTAATCACTTGCAACCATGCTATTAATTGGTTCTCATCTCATGTTGGTAAATGGTCAGAGCCTTGTGGGTGATGGGTTATTTTAACTTACTACATTGATGCAAAGTGTACAGTGGGACTTGTGTTTGTGCCCACGCCACATACACACTGAAACATGTGATTAATGCTTTGTGACACTAAATGCTGTGTGATGAAAATTAAATTATTTATGGTTTTGGGAAGAATGTTGGGTTGGGCAGACAGCTTTATGCTTTTTCCCTCATTTATATAGGCCGTCTCAATGCCAAAACTTGTCTACAGCAAGTCTGTGCATTAACTCCTCTTATTTTCCTTTGAGCTGGAATTTCGGGTTTAGGAGAAATCTAAATGATCTAGAAAAGATTTCAAAATGTGAAGGCATGATTGTTGCACTTAAGCATGTTTTGGTTCACGTTCGTCAGATGAAATTGATTTGTTATTGGATTTTAAACATTTTAAACAGAGAAATAAGCTTGGTCTAGTTATTCTTTGAGTTTGGATGTAAATATCTGACTGTGGCACGGGGAAAGCGAGAAACGGGCAGCACTCAGGAACACTATTGACTTCGTGTTTTTGAACACAATCTTGTGTAGTGTGATATTTGAGCAATTAAATGGAGGCCAAAGAGAATTTGTCCACTTCATTGTATTGTCTTATATTAGCAAAATGTTTCTTTCTTCTCAATGAAAAAAAAAATGGAGGCCAAATCTTTTAGTTCCTGTATCTAGATTTCAGAGATATGCATACATGGTGTGTTCTTCTTCCATTTGAGCTTATGTAATTATGAAATTCTGCATCTGTGAGTGCATTCATGTGTGCGTGTTTTTGTTATGTGTGTATGCAGCAAGTGGATAGGAAAATTACATTTCTGTGCGTTTGTAATACAATTAGAAATGAAATTTGGGCTTTTGAACACGAATATTTGGCATAACTTTCAATAGGGTTGCTACTGGGATAATCAGTCACTGACACTTAATTTTGGTCATGATAGATGGCAAAGAGGTTGATACAAGTTGCAAATGCTGAAGGCCTTCAAGTTAATGAGGTAAATACTCTAATACTGCAAGTACAGTTTTTTCATGGTGACGTAAATTGTAAATCAATACTTTTTGGAGTTTTCATCTAGCATAATGCTTCAGAAGCTTAGCCTTCACCAAAATATTTTAACAATATTTTATTATTTTTAGTGATATAATATGTGACACAAATTCTACTATTAGGGAAAATGGATTTTTTGTAGTGTTATATCATATTAGTTTTAAAATTTGTCAAATTACATCAGAATATTTTTTAACAGTTCCTGAGCTGTAGGGGTTTTCTCTTTTTTAATTCTTAATTATTATTATTATTATTATTATTATTATTATTATTTTTGGGTTGAGAGGTTGTTAGGACCTAATTCAGTTTAGGTACTGGTTCTTTTTCTGTTAAGTGGTAACCTTTATAATTGCTTTTTGTACTATGGGTTTACATGAGACCAGTTATCTGGCTTCTCTGGATTCTGAGTCTCTGACATGCATTTTACGATTCTTTTTTCCCCATATTGATTAACTTGCCAGTCATTGTCTCAGATTGCTCTTGAAGAACTTGCAGAAAGAGTTAATGGAGACATGCGAATGGCAATTAACCAATTGCAATATATGAGCCTCTCAATGTCTGTCATTAAATATGATGATGTAAGGCATCGCCTACTGAGTAATGCAAAGGATGAAGATATTTCGCCATTCAAAGCTGTTGACAAGTATGATATCAACCATCTCATCGATTTGTGTATCACTTATTCATTTCTATATGATGTATTTGTTTTCTTGGTTAATTTATGCATCACAATTCATTAATATTTGAGGTTTCTATTCGAACCATGGCTTTAAGCTTCACATATCTGCTCGCAATTCATTTTTTATCGAAATTTGAATGGAGACAATACAACATATATTGTAATGCACTATATACCGTATGGCAAGAATACTATAAAATTAATTGTATAAGCTTAAATAAGTACAGGCCTCCAATCTGTAAAAAGGTAAAGATGGTATTTCACGAAGCTCACAAGAAACCTAAACAACCTTACTTTATTCCATAAAACCTCCACTCCCCAAATCCTTTTATTTCAAAAAGCCTTTTGTTTCCCTCATGTTAAAGTCAACTTTTCAGAATCTTGTTGTGGGTGGGAAAGGAAGGGATTTTCAACAATGTTAGGCAAAAAGTGTTGGCTAGAACTACTTTAGATCACTGTCCAATTGAGTTGGGACACAAACTGATACGAAGCTGTGATTAACTAATCACATTTCCCATTTAATTACGCATTAATTAGTCTGTTAGTTTTATTATTTCTGTTATTCCATTTAGTTGTACTTGCCAGCTGGCAGCTTGGGTTTGACCAATTAGTTTGTTAGCATCTTTCCTTTTGTAAGCAGTTATGAATTAAATGAAATAGTATTGCTGGAGCTGAGCTCTAGTTCCTTCCACCATTGTCATCGTCTTCCTCTCGATTCTGTGCATAGGTAGGTTTAGGTTGAAAGGGGTCTAACATTGGTATCAGCCAGTTTCGATCCTTGTTCCCTTCCTGTGTATGCCCCGCTACCTCACGCGTGCAAAGAAGATGGATGCTTGTGTAACCACAGTGGAGAATTCTCTTTCTGCTGTCTCCACCGATCTCCAATCCTTATCCGATTCTCTTCCTGCTCAGGTTGATGCCAAGCTTGGAGTGTATATTACTCAGCTTCATCGCAATCTTGCTTTGGGTGACGCCGATCTCGACGATGATGCTCCTGATGCTGGTTACGTCCGCTGCCGTCGTCTCGATGGAGAGAAAGAGGGGGGGGGGGGGGGNGGGGGGGGGGGGGGGGAGGTGCGCAGCGACTGCCATGGCCTACTTGGATCGATTTTCCAAAGTTTACCGGTGCAGACGATCCTCTGGCTTGGATCTATAGAGCCGAGCAGTTCTTTGCTCTCTACAACACCCCTGAGTGATAACTCTGAAAATTGCATTCATTTTACACACTCTTTCTTCGTTTATTGCTTTTTTTTTTGAGTTAAACTTGTGCGTTTTAATTTTCTTTTGATTAGTTTTCAGTAATTTAACTCTAGGAGCTTAATTCTCTTTTGATTAGTTTATTGCATTTAGAGTTATGAAGCATGGAAAACTTGTGAAATTGGTCTTGGCAGACAGTCAAACTTTTCAGATTAAACTGTACCATCTCAGAAGGAATTAGGTGTTGAGCTTTATATGGTTGGAAAGGTCTGGAAGTTAGCTTTCTAGAGAATTTTACGGATCTCAAATCCGAATTTTCTAGAGGAAGATATGTTGATTTAAGCATCAGTTGGTCAGATCAGGAAATTTGTGCGAAAATTGAAGAACCAAAAAGGGAAAGTTACTAATTCAGAAATTTATGCTTCTTGGATGTGTTTTGTGATTTAGGGAAGTTAAATAAGGCCTAATAGCTAATTTAATGGAGTTCCTAGGTTGATTTTATCTCCTTTTGACAGCTGGAGGTAGAATTGATTGAGGAAACCTTTTCCTACAAGCATAAGGAATCCTTAATGGGCTGGTTTTTGGTGTGAGCTTTAGGAATTGTTTCAGAATCCTTACACAAGCCATTAAAAGAAAACTCGTTTTTAGAACTTAGCCACACAATAACAGCAAGCAAGGAGGCCTAGAAGGGCAGTTCAACATCAGAATTGGTTTTCCAAGGGTTCCCGTTATTCAAGCTTAAATTTCAGATGTCTTTCAGGATTAATTTGCTTGTATCCATGTTCAGAATGTGTAACTAAACTCCATAACTAGGGTTTCAATGTAGCCTAGCAATTCTATTTAATGTTTTAAGTTAATTATCCAATATTGGTTCCATTCACTTATGCTTAATTGAATATATATGCTTGTTTTCATGCTTGATCACCATTAGAATAAGTATATCTTGGTTAGTTTACATACACATCATATGATTCTTGACTGAACTAGTGAAAGGAAGGGTAATATGTGACACACATCATGTTAGTGTTACTTGGTTCCTATTTATTCTTTTTATGCTTAATGGATTTGGAATAGATAATTTATACTACACATCATAGTTAAATTATGTTTCTGAATACTTGATTAAAACCACATATCATGGATAATCATACAGGAGGAGGAACGAACCCTAGAAACTGAGTTGGTGGATTTGGATATAATTAGCTTAATTCATGAAATTAGATTGTTATGGTGAAATTGAATCCCTAGTATTCTAAAGTCTGTTTACGACCTTAAAATGCTTACTTCATATTTTTATTTACTTTCTTGTCTTTTAATTTAATTTTTTTATCTAGTTTTAATTAGGGTTTAGATAGGTGATAAAGGTTAATTCCTAAAGCAAATCTCTGTGGGTACGACCTCGCTCTTGCATATCTATATTACAATTGATTCGTGCGCTTGCGAGAAATTATACAACACTGAGCACCAGAAAGTAGCCACTGTTTCTTTTCATCTTGAGAACGAGGCGCTACAATGGTTTAGATGGATGGATTGCCTAGCAACAGCATTAAATGGGGCTCTGGGCCCTTTCGATTCGGGAGCATGTGTTTAGATCATCAATCTTTGTAGTCAAACTTCAAGAAATGGTGGACAGAGAGGAGCAGGTAAAAGGTCAGGAAGGGTACAAGCTTATGATGATGAAAAATTGAAAAAGAAAATTAAAGATTGGAGCAAAGAGGTGTTTGGGGATTCAGAGAAGCGAAAAAAGAGGTGGAAGATAAGTTGGATGATCGAGAAGGAAGAGAAGGGTTAGACATGGAGCAAAAACATGAAAGGGATGCTTTGAGAATCAAATTGGATGAGATGATTTTTTTGGAGACAAAGATCAAAGGTAGAGTGGGCAGAGGAAGGAGATAGCAATACTAAGATGGAAAGTGGCAGGAGGAAGAGAAACCTTATAGAAATGTTGGTTCTGGAGGGAGTAGAATATATAAAATATGCAGATTTAATGAAGTACTAATAAGGTTTTGCAAGAAATACACAAGAAGTAGGGAGGTAATCGGGAGGTGGAGTTGCTGGAAAGGCCCTTTGTATAGGAAGAAGTTAAAGAGGCAGTTTTTTATTGCAAAAAAGACAAATCGCCGGGCCTAGATGGTTTTATCATGGAATTGTTCCCGAGGTGTTGGGATATTGTGAAGGATGATGTGCTGAAAGTGTTGGAAGAGTTTCTTAGAAGTGGAATTATCAATGCAGCAACAAATGAAACCTACATTTGTTTGATTAGAAGTCCGTTTCTTTAAAAATTGGGGATTACAGACCTATTAGGTTGTTGACAAGTTGTGTAAGATAGTTGCAAAGGTGCTGGCATTCTGGTTGAGAGAGGCACTTGGGGGTACTATTTCATTAGCACATGGTGTTTTTGTGAAAGGAAGGCAGATCTTGGATGCTGTTTTGGTGGCTAATGAAGTGGTGAAGGAGATTAGGCAGAAGAAGAAAGAAGGGATGGTTTTGCGGGCAGGGTTAAGCTCGGAAGAGGGTTAATAGGGTAGGGTCCTTTCTTTAAGATTCCGATAAGCAAAAACTTCCAAAAGTTTATGCATGCAGCTCCAAATTGACTTTGGGAAAGCTTAAGACCGCGTGGAATGGAAATTTTTGGACTACATGATGGAAGAAAAGGGTTCACTCAAAAGTGGTGAAAGTCTATAGAAGGCTGTATGCAGTCTGCCAGTTTTTGAATTAATGATTAATAAGGAGCCTAGAGGAAAAGTCGGAGCATCAAGAGGATTGAGGCAAGCTGACCCTTTATCACTGTTTCTTTTTACCATATTTGTGGATATTTTTAGTAGAATACTAGAAAGCCGAGAGAATAAGCTGGTTAGAGGGTTGCTGGTAGGAAGACATGATGTGGAGATCTCCCATCTTTTTATTTATTTATTTATTTTCTTAAATTTTGAGAAGAAACAGATATTATTTCTATGCAAAAAAGCAGTTACATAGCGGTGGACTAGAACTTCACTTGAGATGCATCCAGAAAGTTTAAAACAATCAGGCAGCAACCATAGCAGAGGGTTAAAAAAAAACTAAACCATTACACAAAAGCCTTAAATCCTGAACATATTAACATGTTTCAGAAAAATCAAGAAAAATTGTGGAAAATGAAAGGTCCCTAAATTCTGAAATAATTGATGCCCAAAGTGAAACCCAATATTTAACTCTGTCTCATAATTCCTCCTGCTCATCCCTAATCTTGTCTTCAAAAATTCTTTTATTCTTTCCAGCCAAATAACGCAAATTACAGCAATCACCAAGCATCCCCAAAGAACTTTAGCCTTCTTCCTACCCCCCTAAAACTTTATGCAACTTAACAAAGTAGGACAGCCCTTTGGTACAACACAGCTTACGGTCACTTCCCTAAATAATTTCATCCATAGACTTAGAGCACTTTCCTCCCCTTACACATTTAGCTTTTACCATGTGCCTTATACTGACTTGTCTTTTGTGTCTGTATAGGCTGTTTGGCTTTAATGCGGGAAAGTTGCGGATGGATGAGCGAGTTGACCTGAGCATGAGTGATCCTGATTTAGTCCCTCTTCTTATTCAGGTTCTTTCTTTTCTAGCATACTTTTGGTGTTGGCATATACTGAATCAGAAAGAATGTTCCAACAAACAGTGTGATATTTTAATCTGTTCAGTTTCACATTTGAACACTACCACAGGGTCAAAAGCTCTTCATTTTAAATTATGCAGATTGATTTCCTATGTGGATTAATTGTATAACAAAATGTTATTAAGAAGGGTCACATACTATACTGTTTTGGCTATCATTACCACTCTTCAGACATGTCCTGTATGAGAAAATAAAACTGGCATGTAGTGAAGAGCTGTTTTAGCATTTGTATCATGATTTTGACAAAGAAGAATAAAACACTGTATCATGATATGTAATCTTGAATAGTCTTATAATTTGGTACAAAATCAATGTAGGAAGAAAAGATCGTATAATGTGTTTCTAAAGCTCTCTCTCTCTCGATCTATATATATATATATATATATATATATATTCAAGTCAAAAAAGAGAAGAAAGAAAGCTTAATTTGTTCTGATTCTCCACGTCTCCTACAATTGGTCAAATCAGTGCTAGCTGATCTAACATACTAGTGCTGCTTGTACTCAAACGAATGACTAGATTTTTTATTTTAATTAATTTTCTTTTGATCACTTTCATTCTTCAGGGAGTAGATTTTTTTTCGTTTCATTTAAAA
This sequence comes from Purshia tridentata, assembly GCA_003254885.1. NCBI lineage: Eukaryota > Viridiplantae > Streptophyta > Magnoliopsida > Rosales > Rosaceae > Purshia > Purshia tridentata. Next base: position 4,817 of record QANT01003369.1, on the reverse strand, counting down.
TTTGTTTTTTTAAAAAGTTTTTTCATTTAACACAGAAACATATGCTTCTGCACCCTTAGGCCTTTTTTGGTGTATAGATAGTATTGGATAGGGTAAATGACCAAATTCATGTGTATTCAAGAAAAAAGTTTCTAACTTAAAGTTATAACATGTATTAAGATGGATTAATCATAAGGAAAACTTATTCCTTCCAATCCCTTTCAAAATGGGAGGATTAAATAATACATCTTTTTCCCATCTTCTTCCAATCTTCTTCCTTCAAGTTAGAATACATCATTCATGTTCTTTCATGAATACACATGAATTTAACCATTTATCCTATCCAATACTATCCTATGTACCAAACGAGGCCTTAAAATTTAAAAAATTCAACACATTATTTTTCTGAATGATCATATTGTAGTGAAATGCTTTTATGTTACATAATACATTAAAGCTTATTTTTGGCAGGAAAATTATATTAACTATAGGCCAAGTTCGGCTGTTAAGGATGATAGCGGGATTAAACGTATGAACTTGATTGCTCGTGCTGCTGAGTCTATTGGAAATGGGGATATTATCAATGTACAGATCAGGAAATATCGGCAGTGGCAGCTTTCACAAAGTGGTTGTCTTTCATCCTGTATAATTCCGTATGTTTCTTTACACAGCTCTGGAAATAGAAATAATATTCTCTTAGTTTCTTTAAAGTTTCTAATTCATGGTACTATTTGTACTCGCCTTTTGTTATAATCAGTGCTGCATTGTTGCGTGGGCAAAGGGAGACGCTTGAGCAGGTAATCAAATTTTATTTCAAGCAAATTTTATGAATTTAGAAAATGTAACAGGTGCTCTCTCTGGTCTTGGGAAATGTGTTTTTTTTCTCTTTGTCCTTTGGTGAGTAGTGATTTGCATATATTTTCTGCTTTCATCTAGATCATATATGGTGCTAGTCTGCAATGATACTTTTAATTTAATTTTTTTTATCTGCACTTCTTTATACAACTTTCTTATAATCCAACTATATATATGTGTATATACTTGTGCAAGTGTATGCAATTTTAGGGATGTAGTGTGATTGAGTTATGCTAGTGTAGACATCATCGCAATGAAATTTTGTCGGTTTTTTTGAGAGTGAAAACTGTGCATGTTTGGTCTTTACTGGGTTGATCTTTGCTTATGCAATTGGGTAAGTAGGAGGCTGTACTGTGGAGTAGTACTTATTTCTTGTATATTTTAATGAGGACATTCATTGGAAGTATGCTAAGAAGTTGCATTTAAGTAAGTAGTGTAATAGAAATTTACTTCCTCTTTTCATGGCGATTATTCAAGCAAAGGATCTATTAAAGGGTGAGAAACAAAAAGAATTCTAGAGGATGTCTTTTGCTCATAAGAGGTTGCTCAAGAAAGTTACATCTATTTTTATTTGAGATTGATTGACCCCGCTGACAAAAAACAATGAAATTTGTTGTCCCTCTCTAAGTACAAGCATTAATGGAACATCTGGGAGCTTCTATAAAAACAGCCTGGTTAACCTTTTGAGACAAGGTCCATGCCAGTTTGGATAACGACAAACATTGAAGAGAGTGACCCACACCACACTGAAAATATATAATTAGGTAACATAACTCCAGAGCCAAAGGAAAAGTGCAAGGAAAGATGATTATTTGACTCTGGCTTCGTTTTATCTTCTCCTTGCATCATGATTGATTGTCCTTTTTTTCTTCTGTTTATAAATTTTTCTTTGATCCCTAAAAAATGCGTACACATTCTTTGTAATTAGGAAATTTAGCTTTTGGGTTTTATGTCTCAAATGTTATATATGCATTGAGGTTTATGCCTATTTGTCACAAGTTGGCCTTATTATGCAGGGAGAAAGGAATTTTAATAGATTTGGAGGGTGGCTGGGAAAGAACTCAACATTAGGCAAACATTTGAGGCTGTTGGAAGATTTGCATGTCCATCTTCTTGCTTCTCGTGAATCTTGCTCGGGCAGGTAATCTCTGTTCTATGTTTGAACTTCTGGTCACTAACCGAAAGCCTTTGTGTTTGAGTTTTGCAACGGTTCCAACATATAATGCTGACCCTTGTTTTACAGTCAATGACGTTTAATCGTTATTAAGGGTAAATGGCTCCTTGGAACTTTAAGCCCTTCTGTGGACTTGTATTTTTTTTTTTGTCGTTAAACATCACCAAAGTATCCTAGGAAAAGACTTGAGTTTTTATATTTATTTAGGCACATAATGGTTTTTTGAAATGTCTGTTCTGTTATTTGTTTTTGTTTTGTTGTTTTTGGTTTTTCCTTCATTCTCTATACCTAGTTGGCTGGCTGTTAGCCTGGTGTAGCTTGAAAATTTTGGAAATTTCCATGTCCTTTTCTGTTGGATTAATTTTGATCAAGTATATCGCATTAGTAAAAGTTTATAATGTAGTTGATACAAGGTTTTCATTAGTGATCTGTATCCATTCCAGGCCACTATGCTTACTCAACGGTGTTCTAGGGTGCTGATTTACGTTTTGGCTTCCTATAATGTTTAGTCATAAGGTTCAGAAATATGAGGCAAAATCTTTTTATGTTTAATCTTCTGTTCAAGTGACTAGGTAGAGTCTAAAATCCAGGTAGCCTTGTAGTCTTTTTATGTTCTATTTTCTTCTACTGTGCATACAATTTTAAGCCCTCTCCATTTCTTTATATTTTCTTGTCTTCTTTGCTCTCCTTGGAAGCTTCTTAATTTGTCTTGTGTTGTAAATTATTCAGGGAAACTCTGCGTGTTGAATACCTTAATCTTCTTCTGAAACGACTGACCATGCCACTTCGTGAAATGTCTAAGGTTAAAAATTGATTGTTTGTTGGTTGTTTATGAATATTGTATCAATAGAAAAAGATGTAAAACAGTTGGGTTGAAGAGCAGTTGAAAATCCATCTTTTGTGTGTTAAATTACCAGGATGAAGCTGTTCAGCAAGTTGTGGAGTTCATGAATACTTACTCCATTAGTCAAGATGACTTTGACACTATTGTGGAGTTATCCAAATTTCAGGTAACCCTACATAACTTGGTGCAGTGTGGTTATTGCTGCTGTTCTAAGATGTTCATGTTTTCTCATTGATACCTTATGTATCAGGGGCATCCAAATCCACTCGATGGCATACAACCAGCTGTAAAAGCAGCACTTACAAAAGCATACAAAGAAGGAAGCAAATCGAGGATGGTACGAGTTGCAGATTTTGTCACTTTCCCTGGAATGAAAAAGGCTCCAAAGAAGCGGATTGCAGCTATTCTAGAACCATCTGTTGATGCAATTGGAGAGAACAATGATGATACTTTAGTACAGAGTGAAGAAGAAAATTTGTCAGATACAGAGGACTTAGGTAAGTTTTTATTTGTCATCAGATTGCTGCTGTTTTGTTATATACTTATATGACTGCAGAATAATGCATGTATTTTTGGGGATTATTATAGTTTTAGGCGATTTGTCACCACTAATATGTTGCCATCTTGTTCTGAATGGTGTATTTTGTGAAAAGGTGGTGCCTGAGCTGTGGGAACAATAGAAAAGCTGTATGTATTGTTATTATGTTGTAAAATAAAAAGGACATAGGGTAACATGCTGTGCTCCATGAGAAATGGAGGTACAAGGGTATGCTCCATGTTTATCTGATGACAGCTTTAGATTTTTGAATTTACCGAAAAATAAGGAGATTTAGGAAACATGATTGGGACTGTGCTTTCATGAACTGCTTAATGAAATTTTTTGGAGGGTCCACCTCAAGGGAATATCTAATTGATGTTCTTGGTTTTTGTAGTTTGTTTTATTCAAAAACTTGATGCCATTAAAAGTGGTGTGTTTTCAAATCAATGTAATTTTCTCTTGGCATGTCTAGCAGAAATTGACTCGATGCCAGAGTTTAATTATTTATTAGGGTTGTAAAAGGAAGGGAAAAGCAAGGTCTAAGCAAGCTACATTTGCTTCTGGATTCGACTATTTTGCATGATTATCTGACTTATTGGTGTTCACTGAGTGATTGTTGTTTTAACAATGTGTCAGAAGGATCTGCTGTCGGTGTGAAGCTGCAACAGGAACTTCAAAGTTTGAATACGAAAGGTAGTTGGTACTATCATACATGGATGTCACTAAATTCACACATACGCACACATATATATTCATGTTATTTTGAGATGTGGCGTGTTATTCCGGAATGGATGATTAATGCATTCCTGATGCTATATATGTAGGAGTGCAAGTACAATTCGATTTGAAGGGTCCAGCAAATTCAAGTGCAAAGAAGACACCAGCTGGCAGAGGCAAAGGTGGTTCTTCTGGTGCACCAGAGAAAAAAGGTGGTCGAGGTTCAGGGTCTGGCACGAAGAGAAAGAGATGAACGGAGATGAAAGAAGAGGAGGTAGCCTTCTTTTTATGGTTTTTCGCATCTTTTATAAGCAATGTAAGTAGATCTTTCGTCCCTACATAAAAGGTTTTTGTAGGTCACTTGGTGAGGATGGTAGGATCTTGGGCAGTAGTGTGTCCAAAAGGTTGCTGTTGGTACTATTGATTTAACTCCCATATACATCCTTTTGAGTAGAACTATTTTTTCCCAATGCCCAAATTAACAGTTCATCTGTATGATACCAATCTTGGAAAGCTGGATTGATTTTGTCTGTGGCTTTGCCATCATAATCAGTAAGACATTCAAATGGACAAAGCTCCAACCAGTCAATTATGCCAGTGAGGTTAACTTGTGGTTGCGAAGAACTCGTAAGAAATACGACTTATATAAAAGATACTTCTTTCCAGTGCGCTTAGTAAGAATAGCAGTTCCAATGTTAAGAACCTCATTG
>QANT01003368.1:0-18124 GCA_003254885.1 Purshia tridentata | reverse complement strand
GTGTGTCGAGTAATTATGAGAGTTGTATATATTTAACAAGAATTTTTTTCTCACTCTAATACTTTACTTCACCAATTAATGACATTGAGATTTTTGGATTACTTTCCAAGATTATGCGTTTCTGTCATACTTTGCTAATCTTGACTTTCTACCCCTGTTCAGGCCAAAGAAAAACTGTTGGCTTTGTGGAATATTGACGCAAGCTGCATCTTCTTTCAAGAGTAAAGGAAAGCTTGCGGAAGGCGGATAACAGCGCCTAAGAGAGAATAACTTACCTGTAACAGAGAGTGTGACGTGACATCTCAACATCAGAGAAGTAATGATCCTATAACTTCTCTAATGTGTTAGGAATGCCACGTCAGTACTCTATGTATTGTAGGTAAGTTTTTCTCTATCCATGAAACACAACAGGAGCTTTGCAGCCCATGTCACACACATTCCTCTTAATAATACTCACATACAGAAGAATTTCTTAATTTTTAGTTTGTTCATTTTCTTTTAAAGAATCTGTGTTTATAATTTTTTTTTATCGAATTTATTACAGTGATGTGGAACAAGATTAAATTTATCATTTGAATTATTTGGTTAAGGTAGGGCATGGAGATGAATTTTTGCTAAGCTTTTTTATTCATGTCCAATGTGGTTTATTGCTTTTTCTTTGACTGCAAAACACAGAACATGCAATGGTTCGATGTTACTCATCATTTTGTTTTCTTTGGGTAATATCATTTTTAACCAGGCATCGTCAGTTCGTACTAATCATATGCCATATTCCTCTCTACCTCTCAGCCCCATCTCTCTCTCTCTCTCTTACTGTCTTCCCTTTTTTCTTGATCTAGAGCCACCGGGGAGAGAGATTAAGAGGGGGAGGGGGAAGGGGAGGCGGAGGTGGAGGCGTGGTGGGCTTCTATCTGTTAGGGGTGAAGAAATCTAAGCATCCATCTCAAAACCAATTGGCAATGAGAGGAGTAATCCAAACCCTTATAAATCACTAGCAAGACCCTCACATCTTCAATGTGGGATATCTCTCAACACGGCCCCGCACGTATGGCATCATTTCAAGTTTAGCACGTGGACAATTTATATTGAGTGACGTGAGAGCAGGTGTGGCCCATTTGGGCACATTACGTGGATAACCTGGCTCTGATACCATGAAAAAATCTAGGCATTTATCTCAAAACCAATTGACAATAAGAAAAGTAGTTCAAACTCTTATAAAGGCCCTCACATCTTCAATGTGAGATATCTCTCAACAGGGGGAGGAGAAAGGCTAGAGTTGTGGGGCGGGGATTAATGTTGCTGGTGAGGATGGGTTTGGGGCATTAAAAAATATTTTTTAGTTTTAATTTTTAATTTTTAATTTAAGGGATAAAATTAAATAGTTAAAAGTTGAATAAATCCAAGAAATGCAAAAGAAAAATAAATAGATCTAAAATAACTAATTAAATCCATAACAACTTAAAAAATAGATAAATAAATGAAATTTCAGATTTATTCTAAAAAATAAATAAATTTAAAAGGATAAAATAAATTTACAAGAGAAAATTCAATTATAATTGGGCAACAAAAGTAATTTAGCCTTTTAAATGACAAATTGTGATTAGTAAAGTATACACTAACTGTGTAAGTACATGGGACGATATAAATAGAAGTTTCCACTTTCCATTGAAGAATTGTAAGTAGTGAAGAAATTGAAAAAAAAAAAAAAAAAAAAAANAAAAAAAAAAAAAAAAAAAAAAAAAAAAAAAAAAAAAAAAAAAAAAACCATTTAGTTTGCACTAGGCATTTTAATAATTAAATTGGTTTTGATTCATCATATGCATGATAAAAGCTTTTTCCCATGCATAGAACCATTCCACTCAGGTTCTATTGTTCCAAAAAGCTTTTTCCCATGCATAGAACAATTCTCACGACCAATAGAAAAAACAACTCTCACGTCTTCTTTAAGAAGATTTCGGCGCCTACGTCAAGATCCAGGTCTTCTGTTGCTGACCTCCCTCCATTATGATTACACTAAGTCAAAAAAAAAAAAGACTTTACAATTCCAAAACTCATCATTAATTTTGTGGCTCCAATTATAAAAAACATTATAGTTTACAACTATATAAATAATATTCTGCATATCGTATTTAGCAACAGAATTTTCCAAAGCCGTCAACTTAGGATCATAAGGTTTGACTTCAAAGCCAAAGGGCATATGAACAACTTAAAAAATATTGAAAAATGAAAGATTTTATTTTGGCCCAAAAAACTGTTCATCACACTTGCCCAGTAAGAGTGGCACTGAGAGAGAGAGAGCAAGATAGTTGCTACCCTTGTCTATACTGTAACATACTCCAGTAAATCACACAATAAAAATAACATCTACAAAATAAAAAAAGTAATATTGAGGAATATAATAACGACTCGCACCATCAGAGGCACCAACTTTGTTGCTCATTAGCTCTTTTGTAGCTTTCCTTTTTGTCCTCCAGCCTTAAACAATAAACATCTTCATCGTTCTGCAAAGCCAAAAAAGTCGACATTAGCAACACACGTCATAATTAAGTGCGCAGTTTTGGAAAATTATCTCAGAAATTCTGTGTTATGGGCACTTCTCTTGAAGTGGTTGTTCTTGATTTCCCACACTTATTCTTTATGCAACTTTTGCATAAGAGCAAAATTCTCCGTCTCATAATCAAAGAATACGGAAGTGACCTGGTATACTAAAAGTTCACCACAGATGAACTTTCTGAAACCAGCATACGCCACATCATATATTGACTTCACTTACTCCCCTTGGGCTTGAAGAAACCCCTCTTTGAATCTCAAAGGAGTAATAATACAAAAATTTTATGAAAGAGGATATTGAACCATTAGTCTATCAACTTTTTCCAAAATTTCAACTTGGTCAACTAACTGAATATTGTATCACGTAATTGTGTCCCATTTTAATCCAACCCTCAATTCTGTTATATTTTGTGTCTATTTTAGCGGTAAAATCGTTCAACCACTTCTTCATCTTACCTTTATCAATTCCTTCTCTCTCCATATAAATCTAAAACTTTATAATTATTACTATCTTTACTCAAATTAAATTATATTAACTAAATTATACATACATGTGGAGGCGAAAATTCATATTTTTTGGAGAAAAAAGAGGTTGGAGAAGTTAAGTTAAAGTGAGTGGATGATTTTACTCCTAAGATAGACTTCGTATAAATCCCCTGGTTATTAGTAATCAATTCAAATTTATGTTGTGTATTTTTCATATTTTTATTATTTAAATATCATTATTCTTTCCACTTTTTAAGAAAGTGAAGTGCTTTTAATTTTTTTAATTTTATTTTAATTTTTACATTTTATAATTATATCTTTATTTATTAGTTTTTTTTTTTTTACTAAAGTTCTTTATTTATTAGGCTTCGTCAAATTTTGAATTATCATAAATATTTCATTTAATACTTATTTATTATGTTAAATGAAAGATTTATAACAATTCAAAATTTGATAAAGCCTAATACAGACCATTCTACTGACATTATAATATTAAAGAAGATTAAAAATTAAAGATCATCAGATTTTTAAAATTTCGAAAACGGTTGTGGCAAGGCAATACATTTTAATATCTATTCGGAGTGGCATTATAATATTAAAGAAGATTAAAAATTAGAGCTCATCAGATATTTAAAAATTCGAAAGCAGTTGTGGCAATACATTTTAATATCTATTCGGAGCAAACTAATGTATCAATTTGAAAAGGTCAAAAACCGGAAAACAAGAGTAGCCAATCGATTTAAGCAGAGCAGAAAGCAAATCAGTACTGAAGCTCTATCAAGTGGTTAATTAATTATGAATCAACAAATCCAGACACACTCACATCTGCTAACAAACCTGATTGAATGCTTAAGTTTGACAAGATTTGAAGAAGAAGATTATAAATGATATCAGAAGCTTACCATCCATCAGCGACCGGTAGTGTCCTCCACCAGAAGCCATAATCCCGAAGCAGGCTTGAATATTAGGCTGATTTATTAACGCCAAAGGGAACTATTTTATTCAATAAAGAGAGATTTAAATCATTCCATCCACATGGTCCAAAATCACAACCCACATATATATATATATATATATATATTCATATATAAACAAAATGCTAAATCATCCGACCAAATAAACAATACACAATAGGGGAAATCTCTTCCGCCGTCAGCCACCTCTTTCTCTCTCTCTCTCTCTGTCGTTGACCTTGCCCGAGGAAGAGAGAGAGTAGGGGACGGTAAGTATATTAAATAAAAAAGGTATGAGAATTTCTAAGTATAATATGTATATTAACTGCTGAACACACTAAATTCAATTTTTTTTTTTAACCATTATTAGAATGAAAAAAAACTGAAAAATAATATGTAAACCCAACCCACACCACCACCCCAAATCCCCAAGTCCCCTGCCTTCCCCGGCCACTGCACCGGCACCCTTTCCCCACCGGAATCTCCCTCCCGCCCAACAACTCTCTCTCTCTCTCTCTCTCTCTCTCTCTCCACTAGGCTCCGATAAGGAGAGAAATTTGTTTCTGTTTTTGGTGGAGCCTTGGTTTGGGGGGGGGGGGGGGGGAAGAGAAAATTTTAAGGTATACATAAAAGCACTGTATTAGTAGCTATGGCAAAGAAATCGCTGATCGGCCGTTATTTTTGGATTTTCGGCCGAGATCTTCATCTAATTGTCACGGATTCGTGACCGTGAAAGTCAGATAAAAAGACAGAGTGAACGAACGAACCTGCTGGTCCACGAAGTCTGGGACACCAGAGAGGTCTTGGGAGTAATGAGGTAACGTATCCATGAGCGAGGTCGGGTTCTCAACAATACAGGACGCCATGTCCACACTCCCTTTCACAGTGTGGGTTTGTATTACTTCTCGAGTCTGAATGTTTCAAAGAAACCGATTAAAATAATATGATAGTAAATTCATTCATATTAGAGGGACAAATTTCAAGGCCCCATTTGAGGAACAGTGAGGGATAGAGATTAGAGAGGTACAATGAGTTCGACAACATCAGTGGCAGAGAGATTAGAATCAAAAGCAGAGATGGCAAGCTTTAGCCAGCGGCTGAGGAGTTGCTTGGATTTTTCTTCACGCTCAACCAGAATCGGATTTGGGTCCGACCCACTTGGGTCCTTTACGTTCCACTCACCCTCACCCATGTTCGTTCTCTCTGCCTGCATCCCTCTTTCCTTGTCTGTGTTTCAAGCCTCCCTCTTCTTTGGGTTGTTCAAGCTTCTCTCTGCCTGCATCCCTCTTTCAAATAACAACACTTGTTGTTTGGTTGTTTGTTTGTTGGTATGTATGCGTTGGCGGACTCCCAATGGCTCGGAGCTGGATGTTTAATAAATGACCGAACAAGAAGTCCCAAGTTCGCAACCCTTTTCACCCAAAAAGAAAAAAGAAAACATGAAAAATGAAAAGTTGAAAAAGAAGAAGCCGCAAGCCGCAAGCCACGCGGAAATGACACGTTGACACGTGTCGCCAGATCGAGGGTTTCTCACTTGCATCGCGGTTGTGTCCTCGCGCACCTACACCTCGCATAACAGAGCCGCCTCCAAACCATTTTATTCTTTCTTTTTAACGTAAATGGCAGTTATGATTTTGTCTTGCCTTTTTCTTTTGTTTTGGGTTCTCACTTCACTTACGACTTCAATATTCATGATTTTCCTTACAGACAAATATTCGTCATTTTTAAGGCAAAACTAGCGAAAGAAGAAACTTGCTCCCATACATGTTAGGATTTAGATTATATAAGGGGTTTTGTAATTTTATTTAAGGTCAATTACAAATAAATTAATAAATTTTTTTACAATTATATTTTAATTAATGTACTTTTTCATAATTTTATTTTAATTATTGTTGATCAAAATAAAAAAAATTTATTATATTAGATTAATAAATATAAATTACTATTTACATTTAAATTTGTATTATGCTTGTGTTTTACTATTAGGTAGCAAAACGACTTAAGATTTAGCTTTCAAAACCCAACACCTAAATCCTAAACCATAAAAGCTCTATTACCCTAATTCAAACTTATTTTTAAACTGTAAACCTCATTTATATACCATCACTCCAATTCTATACCATACATCACATTTTTATACTCTAAACTAATATGGGAAAACGCCATAATTTTACGCTCATAAATAATTAAAAAAATAGATGGGCAAATTGGTATTTTTCAATGCATTAAAATTATATTTATATACTAAAAGCCGTGAGGCCCCTGCACTGTTCATACTGTAGCTTATGAACAGTGCTTTTCCCATTTTGTCCCTTCTTTTTGGTGTGTAGTTACTGTTTTACCCTGGCTGTCTTTTTTTGGGCTTTTGTTCTTCAGTTTTCTCACCTGCTATTTGTCTCCTCACTCTATTTTTCCCCCGACGTCCATCTCCTTTTCCCCTGCAAGTGCAACACCACGCTGCCTACACTCTCCGATCATCAATGTTTTTTATGGGTTTTTCTTCTCTTGGTAAGTGCTTTCTTTCCCCTAAGGTTTGGTTTGCCAATTTTGGAGATTTTGAGTGGTTAAAAAAAAATTTAGATAGTGCTTTGTGAATATTGGCAGATAGCAATGAGAGGAGAAATCTATGTATGTTAACTAGGGTCTTGAAAGAGGAAGATATAATAAAGCAGACAACCAAAATTTGATTATAATTGATGGGTACCAAAATTCGATTGTAATTGATGGTGAAATTCAATGTGGCACAGTATGCTGTGTAAGTATTTCTCTCATGATTCCAATATTGATGGTTTTCATCATCATATATACGTATGGAGAGAGTTTAATATTTATGTTGTGTTTATTGCCTTCTGACTATAGAACTTACCTTTATTTTACTCGGTGTGATCCTAGGAAGCAAATGCCATTCCTTTTGCTGCTCTGACTACTTGGCGTGCTTTCAGTAGTATTGCTAGGATAGGGTATGTTTATCTATCTCAGATATTAACTTCCTTTGAAGTATCTTCAATTATCTGGTAGGAGGAATTGGAACTTTAGTTAATAGAGCATAAAAGAGTGGTTGTGGTGGTGGGGGCAGAGAAGAGGTGATATTGAACACAATTTTTGCTAATTCTGGCATGGAGGTATTGATAGGATCAAAGCTGCACCCACTTGCTTTGTCTTTTTTGTACATTTTTGTGTTTTGGCTTTTATGAGTCTCTTTTTGTCTCTGCCTGATTAATTTACAAAAACCATAAAAGATTAAACAAAAGCACATGGACATGCACAAAAATTATTACTTCCCTACAAAAAATAAATTCATATATAATAAGTCTTAAAGCTCTTAACCTTTTGTATCAGAATTGATAGAGCCCCAAATTAGAAAAACTTCTTTGTTCACAAAACCAAGAATTCAAAGTTGACATGTCTATTTGTTTTGTTCATTAAAGATGGTTTAGTTGAGAATAATCAAATGAAAATAGCATGAGAAAAAGAAGAAAGCAGGCATGCAATTATTCTAAAAGTTTTTCACGTTTTGATTGTATTTCAAACGGAATCAATACCTTTTGTTTTTGATAAATTAAATTGGAATCTTTTCGTCTTAGATAATTTTTAAGATTGATAAATAGTACTTTTTTCTTCTCTAATTGGGATTCATGGGAAGTTTGACCCTTTTGATAGTTCAATATATTTACTAAATTGGAAACATGTGCTCAAGTTCTCAACCAAGAAGTGTTTGGTAAATTTGACACTTATGAACCAATGTTGAGTCAATGTGGTAGAAAAAAAGAGTCAATGTCAGCTTCATGTACTTTTACTTAGTTTTTTTCAATGTGAACTTCATGTACTCTTATATTTGTCTATGCCAGATTCATGTACTCTTATTTACTTTTTGGTTCAACGCTAATGATTTATATTTGTTTATAATATACTCTGTTTTTAGTTATTTGCTTTGAATTATGGCAAGAGATCGGTGCTGTCATAGGATTTTTTTTTTTTTGGGAATTCTATTTTGTTTTAGTTTTGCTCAATAGGAGGTTTTACTTTCTTTTTGAAATCTTATACAAGAGGTGGAAAATTTGATTGGCCTTAATTAATTTTTTATTTTTTATTTTCTTTTCATTGTGACCGAAGGTCATATGGTAGAAAGATCTTGCAGTGGACTCGCCTCTTTTTTTGTCCAGGTAAACTACTTCTTCCTTATCTCAAAGGGAAAAAAGGCTCACCCACCACAACTACAAGCTCCGCTCTTTTGAATTGTGGAAGAAGTTAGGAAAGAGGGTTGAATTGGACCAGTTTGAGATGTTTGAACTAGAGGGGGATCACAAGGATGATGAAAGCTATGGAACAAGGCTTTCAAGCGCTATTAGGGCTACTCAAGATTCAATGATTGGCTAGCATTTTGGAGAAGGAATCTTGGATAGTTTGTTTGAGAATTATGGAAGATTGAGGGATGAGGAAAATGCTAAAAACCTTAAAAGACATGGGTAGGAAAGCTTAATCCAAATGAGTTCCAAGGCACGGGCAACATAATGTTAAAGTTTCGGTGAATGACATTGTCATCAAAGCTGGAGCCATCTTTGGTTCAAACAAATTACATGATGAGTATACAATTTGTGGGGGAATGGGTGGTGGGCACAGGGAAAACTATAAAGTAGTCATCCAAAAACTTAATTTTGAAAGCCTACTTATTAAAATTTGCCTACATCAAATTCTGTACTAATCTTCCCTCATGTTATATATATTTTAGTTTATTTAGTATTTTTTTCTTTTTCATTTTCATACTTTGAAACTTGACTTCTATTCTTTATTAAATATCTATAACACATTTATTATTTCAATGCCTACCAGCATTCCATTAAAATTTTATAAGCCTTTTGCACATGTTATAGGCTTTTAGCACCCGCCTTAAAATTTTAAAAATTTTTACACATTTTATAGGCTTTTAGCACCCGCTGCATCGCGCGGGCACTTTCTCTAGTCCTTTTCTTTTTTTTTGGCCAGTCCTTTTCTAATTACCCAATATAGTGAAGATACTGCTCCGCTCTCCTCTAATTTAGCCTAAACTGGGCCCAGCAACACAGTAGGCCCAAAACAAAATCTAAAAGGCCCGAAAGATAAAACGACGATATCCAAAGAAAAACACTCGAATTCGAATCTAACGGAAACAAAGATAGGGGATGCTGCTGCTATATATATACGACTGTTGACGGTATCGGCGAGTTGACTGTTGAGCAAGTCATGCCCTTCATCTTTGCCTCGACTGGATCTTTAATGGGAGCCTCTGGTACATCAACCAGAAGTATGGAGGTCTCAGGATTGGAGCAAACGAAGCATATTCAGTTCACGCGCCACCCAAGACCACCACCGGAATTGAACATAACTGGTCTGTATCCGACGGATCGCCAATAGGATTGGGTAAAATCTAGATTGAACCAAAAACGAGTTTTTTGTTTTAATTTTGGAGTTGGGTGTTGTTGTGAATATGGCGCTAGAGTTGATCGGAGGAACATTGTTTAATCTGCTGTATGATGGCGTTAAGCAAGCAATGAGCGAGAGTGCGAAGCTGAAATGGAGGAAGGGGTAAAGCTGCTTCGCAAGTTCTCCAAGTTTCGTGTGTGGGATTACTACTGCTGCGTAAATGGTTACATAGACCAAATTGTTGAATTGGACAGGTCTCTTAAGAGACTGTTAGAAAAGCTGAAGCTGCAGGAAGCAAGGGATGTGAAGGAGTTGTTGCTTCTGTCGAGGCAAAACCGCGACAAGCTTGATGAAGTGAATAGAAGGCTGTTAGATATACACAAGTTACTGCAGGAGAGAGCAGGGGATGTAGGAAGTAATACAGAGATGGATTCAGGAAGTAATACAGGGATGGTGCTCCAGCCAACTGCAGCGAATGGCATGGAACAAGGTGACCTTGGAAATTGCTTTTATGCATCAAAACTAGTTTTTTATATATAATATATGTTTGATGCCATATCCAATTGTTATACGTTTTGTTTTTCTCTTTTACACAATCAATCAGTATACAGATTTTGGTTAACTTTTTTATCTTTGCAAGAAGCTTTATTCAATACTGTAGTGAAAAACTTGCATTCCCTTAAATAGCTTAACATAAGTTAAATTACCCAATACAAAATCCAAGTCCAAAATGCATAGAGTCACTAGCATTCTTTTCTCGTTGAAGACTAACATGTTCTTCTTTACATTGTCTTGTATAATCATCAATAAGTTAGAAAATTGAGTACTTTTGTATTGCTTGGTTTTGAGTCTCTTGATTTATTATTTTCTTGGTTTCAAAATGGCAATTATTTATTGGATTCCAAATTTATTTTAAGATTCTCCCATCTTTTTTTCTGCATTTTCTTAAGTTTAGATTAAAATAAATAAAAGTTTTCTGATTTTTGTGGTATTGTAAATATTGCAGTGGTGTCGTTAGACGGAAGTGCTGCTCTAGGAGCAGTATTTGGGACGTTGTTCGATGCCGTTATTGGTGTGAAAGACAATAATATGAAGTTTAAACCCCTCTTTATTGATCTTAAATCCACACTAGACTCCTTAAAACCATTGATTGAAGAGATAATAGAATATAACAAGGTATTGGATCACCCAAAGAAGGAACTGGAAAATTTTAGAATACAAATGGAGGAGGGTGTAGAGCTTGTTCACAAGTTCTCCAATGCTCGTCTGTGGGCAAGCTACAAAAAGTATAAATGCACTGACAAATTTCTTGGATTGATTGAATCTCTTCAAAGGCTTTTAAATATTCTGAAAGGGCAGGTAGCAAGAGATGTGAGGGAGACCTCGCTTTCAGTAAGGAGTATAGAGGCCATGATCAAGCAAATTGAAGAGAGTGGTGTGGTACAAAATCAAATTCAGACTAAAGGTTGGTGTGCAGTGCCTGAATCTTCATTACCCACAGTTGGATTGGATGGACCGAATACACAGGGAACAATGGATATGGAGGAGACATTGGTTTCGGTAATAAATACAGAGGAGAGTAGTGTGGTACAAAGTCAAATAATGAATGATTCAGAGACCGGTGTAAAAATTTTGGAGAACCCCAACTTAAGGGTCTTCAGTTTGGCTGAGTTGAAGGCTGCTACTAAGAATTTCAGGCCAGATGCAATACTTGATGAAGGAGACTTTGGGACGGTTTTCAAAGGTTGGGTAGATGAGAAGACGCTTGCAACTTCTAATCCTGGCTATGGAATGATGGTTGCTATCAAGAGAGTGAATCCAGAAAGTATGCAAGACTTTCAAGAGTGGGAGGTACTGTTTTCAATTCTAAGCAGCATTATTGAGCATTTACTATTATGACCATTTGTATCTTATCAATTTATTTATAATTACATGTTTAATGATAAGATTTTTATTTTATCCATTTATGTATAATTGATAAGATTTCATTATTTGGCAAGTCTATTGCCTTAGCTTTATCACTATTAGTCTATGTGCACTGGCATGTGAGAGACCCTTTTTCATAGTACATACAGAGAATTTTTTTACAATAAAATGATTTTATTTATTTGATGACATCTTCCTGCGATTTTTCAGTACTATGCTTTCTTCAAGGTAATTACTTAGAGGTTTGAGCTAATTATGTGTTTCGTGTCATATTTGATAATGTAGTCAGAAGTGAACTTTATAGGAAGACTTTCTCACCCCAACCTCATCAAGCTATTGGGATACTGTTGGGAGGATAATGAACGACTCCTTGTTTCTGAGTTCAACCCAAAAGGCAGCTTGGAGAATTATCTTTTCAGAAGTATGAATGTGAAAACAAAGAACTGAAAAAAATAAAAGATTTTGCTTGTTTATGATCACAAATTTGTTGGGCTTACTCTAATTTTTATTTCGAGTAGGGATCCCTGCTATTGAACCACTCTCTTGGGACAAGAGACTCAGTATAGCCATTGGAGCAGCTCGTGGCCTGGCGTTCTTACACACTTCAGAAAATCAAGTTATACACAGAGACTTCAAGGCCTCAAGTATATTGCTTGATGGGGTTCGTTCTTCTTTATACCAGCGTTTCTATCTCTCATTTAATATGTATTTTATGCATTATGCTCTATTTTGTTCCTAAGAAGATAGAAACTGTGGTGGCCATATAGGAATATAGCTGCCAATTTGGAATCAATGATTATTTAATGATTTCGAATTCCTAGTTGTTGGCATCCAAGTACGACATTATGCTCAGTCTGATAGATGAGACAACATTATGGAAATATGCAGAAAAAACAGTGTATTCAACAGCATTCTGGTGGTTATACACTAGAGCAAACTTTGAGGACTAAGAATTGTCATTTTGTTATCACACACACCCTTCCGGACTAGATGATTGATTTTGGCCGGGACGAAATTCATGGTTGCTTAATTTTGTGGTCATATGAATGTATAATTTCATCATGCACATGTATGAATGACATTGATTAAACTCTTTTTTGTTTTTCTGCCCTCTTCTGTATCTTCTGCAGAATTACAATGCAAAGATCTCTGATTTTGGCTTGCTAAAATCTGGACCCATTGGTGGACGCTCACATGTGACAACTAAGGTCATGGGCACATATGGTTATGCTGCTCCAGAATACGTTACAACAGGTAATAATATCTGTCGAAAATGGAAGTTATTTTGGAAATTTTCTGTATGATGTCTTTGTTGGTTTTAACAAATTCACTCATTTCCAGCACCAGCTCTTTAGCCTTTGACCCTCAGAGGTTGATTTCAACAACCAGAATATATGCTTTACATGTTTTTGTTAGGGGGATTGATGAATGAGACAGCTTTTAAATTCAAATCTTTAATGAACAGAGGCATTCAATCCAAAAGTAATATAAGAAGTGCAGCTTATCTTTTTTCCTTTTTTGGGTAAAGTAAGTAAGTTGCTATGCCTGACATGTACACCATAAATTAAATTAACAGGCCTTTTGACTGCGAGGAGCAATGTATATGGCTTTGGTGTTGTGCTGCTCGAAATCCTAACAGGTTTACAGGCACTTGATACAAAACGCCCCAGGGAACAACAATGTCTGGTCGACTGGGCTAAACCACTTCTCCTTGATGAAAGAAAGTTGAGAACCATTATGGATGTACGGATGGAGGGCCAATATCCCTTCAAGGCAGCATTACAAGCAGCACATGTTACTCTAAAATGCCTAGCATCGGACCCTGAAAGCCGACCCTCCATGAGAGAAGTTCTGGAGGCATTGGAACAGATACAAGCAATGAAGGAAAAACGAAAGCCATCCAAGCTGACCTCTCTTCAATCTACTAGCGGCTGGTTCACCTCGGGGCAGGTTACTCGTTATCCGATAGCGACTGCTTCTAAAGCTAGTAGTTCTCATGCCCAATCTACTCATCGTTCCCCACTTCACCAGATAACACCAAAAAAAGGAGAGGCACAGGGCAACTAATGTTCATTGCATGTTGTTCTTAAAAGTAATATATTAAGTTCTGTTATACAAGGTATTGTGACTCTGGGAAGGCAATCTTTAAATGAAA
This sequence comes from Purshia tridentata, assembly GCA_003254885.1. Taxonomy (NCBI): domain Eukaryota; kingdom Viridiplantae; phylum Streptophyta; class Magnoliopsida; order Rosales; family Rosaceae; genus Purshia; species Purshia tridentata. The sequence continues at coordinate 4,654 of QANT01003368.1, read as the reverse complement.
TTGATGGATCCTACCCACTTTTTAGGCATATTAATTTTTAAACTTGACATGCAGTTTGTTTAATGATTAAAGTTTTCTTCTGTTTTGTTATTGCTGTCGTTCAATATTTTTCAATTATTTGTTTAGTTTATTAGTGTCATAGTCAGCAGCAGATAACTTGAAAATTTCGATCGAGCCTCCCATTGAATATCATATACTTAAAATCCTCAGACCCAGTTGCAATTCGCAAATAACTTATTCTTTTTAAAACTTGGGTTCCAAAATGACATTAATTAATGTTGAGCCATTTTCCTTTTTTCTTATGAGAAATTGAGGATGCCTTAATTTTAAGAAAAGTGATTTGCAATTTTGTTGGGCCACCTCGAAATGTGGTTTCATAATTTAAGGTAAACGGTTCAGTTTGGAGATAATCATCTAAGAATTATTCATTTAAAAAATTAATCAATTTAAAATTTTTTTGGTCATTTGGTCCTTTAATTATCATCATGATCATTTTTATATTCATGTGGAATATTATAATCATTTATTGTTTGATAACTAAATTATTTTTTATTTGATTAAATTTTTACATAAAATATCTCTGTGGTAAATTTAAAAAATAGACGATTGAGATGTAAGAATACATTTTACAGTCAATCCTACAATTGTGTCCTTACTTTTCTTAAAGAATGCTTATATTTTCACCCTCAATTTAATTTGATACCTACTTTATTTTTACACTTACAATTAAATTTGAAAAAAATATAAAAATATTTTTCCTACCTCCAATTATTTTTATAATACCCTTTAATATATCAACTTAAACACCCACTTATTAAATACCCTTCTCACATATCTTAACTATCATCTCACGCACCCATATTTTTTCATAATTATTTTCTTCAATCTTTCATTCTATTTTAATTTATTTAGAAATTGAATATTAATCTTTAGAATTTAATTGGAAATTCAGGAATGAATTATAGGCCAGGATTGATATATATTAGATCCTGAGCTTGGTTCTGATGAGGTTGCAGATGGATGGAGAGAAACCAAGCCAACCGTCGAGTAGATGGGTAACACTTTACCTAGAAATGCTCGAGAATGGGGTCAGGTTTCTGCTCCATCCCTTCTTTCGACTAGATGAGTCTGGTCAGTATAACTCCACACCAGATGAATCCTAACATGTACAAGATATGATATCAATCCATATTTTCTAGAAAGAGATAAATGGGTGTGAGCGTAGCAAAGATCTTCTTCTTCATTGTTTTAGTTTGAGTAGCAATGAGAAGAAAGAACTCGACTTCTACAACTTCCATGTGTTAGAGAACTAACTAATAATTGGGAGTACATTAATTGTAATATTATTAGGTGATGGGAGGACAACTTTTCATTTGAATTGCACTATGGGGGTAAATTTGCACCTTACTAAGCTTAATACTATGGGAGTACTTATGTCATTAGCAGCTTATCAGAATTGACCACTTCTCTAGTTTGATGTCAAACATGCCTTTTTGCATGGATCGAGATTTCGCTGAAAAAGTGTATATGGATCCTTCTCCTGATATATTGAAGCATTTAGAGACAAAAATGGTGTGTAAACCAAAGAAAGCTTTGTATAGGTTGAAGCAGTCTCCAAGGGCTTAGTTTGGCAGGTTCACTAAGTCTATAAAAATTTTGGCTTCAAACAAAGTAATTTAGATCACAGTTTGTTTTGGAAGTGCAGAAGAGGTAAAATCACTGCTTTGATTATCTATGTTGATGATATGGTGGTGACAAGTGATAATCATAAGAATATTTCTAGTTTACTGCAGTATTCATCTTCTGAGTTTAAGATGAAATAGCTCCGAGACCTTAAATATTTTCTTGGCATTGTGATAGCTCGATCGAAGCATGAAATTTTCTTATCCAAAAAAAATATGTTCTTGATTTCTTGTCTAAAATAGGGATGCTTGGGTGTAAGCCAGTTGACAATCCTATTGAGTAAAACCACAAGTTATTATGATTGAGTGCCTCTCTATGGAGAAAGGAAGATATTAGAGACTTGTGGGGAAACTAATTTATTTATCTCATACCAAACCAGATATTGCATATGCAGTGAGTGTCGTGAGTCAATTCATACGTAACCCACATAAACCTCACGTGGATGTTGTAGATCTCATATTAAAGTATTGAAGTATGCTGCAATTAAAGTTCTATTGTTCTCTAATCATGGCTACCTGAAGGTTGAAGGCTATACAGATGCTGATTAGGCAGATTCAGCTAACAAAAGAAGGTCGGTCTACCTCAGGATACTTCGCCTTTGTAGGTGAGAATCTTGTGACTTGCAGAAGTGAGAAGCTACTAAAGCTAAATATAGAGGTATGGCATTTAGGGTATGCAAGTTTTTCTGGTTGAGAAACTTATTGACTGACCTGGGTTTTAAACCAAAAGTGGAAATGAATCTTTATTATTGTGATAACAGGTCAGCCATTGATATTGCTCATAATCCTATTCAACATGATCGGACTAAGCACGTAAAAATTGATAGACATTTTATCAAAGAGAAGCTTGAGGCTGGAATTATTAGTTTTCCATTTGTAAAGTCTGAAAATCAACTAGCAGATGTACTCACCAAGTCAGTAGCCAGTAGGGTGTTTCTGGACTCATTTAAGAAGTTGGGAATGTATGATATGAAATTCAGGGGGACCATTGGCGTGAGTCAACAAATATGAGTGATTGATTATGTAATTACAGAGATTCACGGATTGTAATTAACATGATTAGAGAGATTTGTAATTAAAACCATATTAATGGTTGGTGGAGAGTTGACATTGTAATTTTTTCATTTGTGTACTTCGTAAATTTAACAATCAATTTATGCCTCCGTTTAGGAGATGAATAAACATCAGAAATTTTTTCCTCAAACATATGTTTTAACAACAAGTTTAGATGAGTATAAATCTTAAAAATCTAGAAAAAAAAAAATTTATTTTTAATAGTTTCGTGGCCAGTACCTAGAGTTTGTTTATGTTTTCTTGATGGTTGAAAGTCAAATAATTTCATTATGATAAAAAAAATATGATATATATATTGTTAATTTATACTTCATGAGTAGAATAAAATATAAAGGATACCAAAAAACACACTATGAATTAATACAATAACAATGGAACATATACTCAAATGCACATTTTCTAAGTCAACCCTTCCGATAAGAAAAGAAGGTAGTTCTTACAACAAGAGTTGTAGAATTTAATGTAAACGAAATTTAGGAAGAATGAGTGACACAAATAGCAAGTTTTTGCCCTTTATTGCAGTGCTCTGGGATGGTGCTGGTAAAGTAGTATCTGCCTGGTAGTTCAAATTTAAACCTAAATCGTCCAAACCACTTACCATATGGATTAGTGAGATTACATTGCTCAAAATCTTTGTGGCTTACTCTAGCCAGGTTAGTCAGTCCATCTCGATTGTAGAAATCTTAAATACAAAAGATTATTGTACAAATTAATTAATTAATTACTTGAAAGCGATTGGGATACTATAATAAAAAAATAGTCAGGCATCCAATATTAAATAAGAGTGGTTCTATTTTCACCCTCATGTCTTATTTTCTTACTTACGTTATTTTCACACCGATAATTATATTTAAAAAAATATTAAAAACACTCTTTACACCCGTCATTATTTTTATAATACCCTTTGATATACAAACTAAGACACTCACTCAATAAACACTCTTCAACCCTTTTAAGTATTATCTCATCCACCTTTTAAGTATTATCTCACCCACCTTTAAAAAAAAGTGTCTTTCTTTAAAATTGCTCCAGTTAAATATGAAATAATTGAAAACTATTTATTGGTAAAATAGAATTATATTTCTATGTATTTGTCAAAAATTATAAATACACACATATGCACATATATAGGAATTCTATGATTTATATGGTATCTAATTTTCGGCCAAACTATATAGATGAATTGGGGCATAAACCATGGATCATTGATCAACTGTTATGGTCATTCAACTTTAATTTTCATATCAAATTGTTCCCCATAAGAAGTGCCTTAACAATTTGATATGAATTTTTGGTTACAAAAGATGGAACCCATGTTTGTGGTACAAGGCTAGAAGCTAGCAAGTGAACTTAAATGAAATTAAAGTTGAATGACCATAGTAGCTTATCAGTGGTCCATGGTCTTTGTCCTAATTCATCTATATATTTTGGCCGAAAATATGATACCATATAAATCATAGAGTTCCTATATATATGTATGTGCATATGTGCGTATATATAATTCTTGAGAAATACATGCAATTATAATTCTCTTTTATCAATAAATTGTTTTCAATTATGTCATATTTAACTGAAGCAATTTTGAATGAAAGAAAATTTTTTTTTTTTTAAAGGTGGGTGGGATAATAGTTAAAAAGGGTAGGAAGAGTGTTTATTGAGTAGATGTTTTAATTTTTATATCAAATGGTATTATAGGAATAACGAGATGTGTGAAGAGTGTTTTAATATTTTTTTCAAATATAATAGTAGGTGTAAAAATAAGGTGGGTGAGAAAATAAGATAGGTGGTGGAAATAGAACCACTCATTAAACAATAAGATGTAAACTAGGCATGAAATATTTCCAAAATGAAATTCACAATAATAAATAGGGTTATAAATAAATCAATAAAACATTTTA